>PVJA010041032.1:0-18144 GCA_004027025.1 Myocastor coypus | reverse complement strand
GAGCTCCAGTCTGTCTCTCTGTCTCTCTTTATATTACATTCAGGCTCTCCACCTTAGCTCCCGCCCTAGGCTACACCCATAATCCCAGAAGTACTTCCACCCATAATCCCATCAGTACTAAAACCCATAATCCCAGGGATCATGGATCAAGTCTCAAACTCTAGAAGTCCCCGCCCAATGACTCCATGAGGCTTTGGGGAGACAACTAGACATAAACCATAACACTGAGGCAGTAGAAATCGATGAGCATTGAGTATTTCATTGAGCATTTCACTGGATGCCTTCTAGAGCAGCTGAAAGGAAAGCAACCAGGTTAGAACAGGGGAGGGGCCCATGGCAAAGAAAGGATGAGACTGGGAATGTACGAAGTATCCTAGTCAGGCAGGCGTAGAGATCAGCGATAGTTCAGGTGTTACTGAACCACTAAATGATTCTGAGGACAAACGTGAAATGTTCTAACTTCGATTTTATAAAACTTCAACCTCTCTCTGAGAAGTGTCTGTTCATTTGGGTTGCCCATTTTCTTTTTCTTTTCTTTTCTTTTTTTAAACAGAATAAAAATGGTAAAAAAAAAAAAATTAGAAACCACACAGCATCTCACTAAACAAAATAATAGGAATTCAATGGTTGCTATATTGCATAATGTTATCTTCAAATTAGTTGTTTAGATTATTAGATATAAGCATGCAAAACTGGTTTTTAAAAGTTATAAGAGATAAAAGAGAGGAACAAAATTTAAACATTAGCTGCTCCTTTCAATAGACCAGCAGAAATGAGCCCTGCAGTTATTTAAGGTATCGTTACACAGACAGACATATATCCTTTTCCTTCTTTCTTTCTTTTCTCCTTTTCCTCATCCTAGTTGTATCTTCCCTCTGAACAAATTCTTTTCCTCTCGTAGTATCTATTATACCTTTCAGGCTTTCTTTACTCTTTCAGACTGTTACACTAGCTAACCGATATGATATTTGCATATTCAGATCTGATTTATTTCATTTATGAATTTGATTTCTAGTTATATTCATCTATCTATAAAGGTCTCAAGTTTATCTATCTTATAGCTGAGAAATACTCCATTATGTAAAAATACTGTATCTTTTTTTTTTTTTTTTTTTTTTTTTTTTTTTTTTTTTTGAGACAGGCTAGCCTTGAGCCCACTTTTATAGCCCACCATAGCTGGCCATATATTTTTTTTATCTATCCCTCAGTTGATGAACATTGTTTCCAAGACTTAGAGAGGACAAATTGCATTGCTATAAACATGGGTGCACATAAATTGCTATAGCATGATGTTTCTAGTTCTGGAAAAGTGCCCTGGAGGAAAATAGCTGGACTGAATAGGACCTCCAACCCTAGCTTTTGGAGAATCTCTACACTGACTTCCATAGTGGTTGTACCAGTCTACACTCCCACCAAAAATGAAGAAGCGTTCCTTTTTCCCCACAACCTCTTTAACATTTGTTATTGGTTGACTTTTTAATGATAATTATTCTTTCTAAGATAAGATGTGTCTTAGTTACTCTTCTCTTGTTGCTGGGACAAATACCCGACACTCAAAATGAAGGAAGGAAAGGTTTATTTAGCTCACAGTTACTGGAGTTTTCAGTCTATGTTCGGCTGGCCCAAGGAAGAAAGGCACATGGCAGAGAGCATCCAGTTCAAGGTGGCAGAACAGCAACAATTGCGACAGAGGCAACTGACCAACCAGGGTAGCAAAGAGCAAGAGCCCAAGTCTGTCTCTCTGTCTCTCTCTAAATTGCATCAGACTCTCTGCCTTAGCCTATCTGTCTCAGGCCACACCTATAATTCCCAGCAGTACTCAGACCATAATCTCATCAGTATTAATACACATAATTCCAGTGGATCATGGATCAAGTCTCAAACTCTAGAAGTCCCCGCCCCATGACTCATGAGGCTTTGTGGGGACAACTAGACATAAACCATAACAAGATGGAATTTCAGTGTTGTTTTAATTTATGTTTCTCAAATGATTAATAATGCTTTTCAATGTATTTAGTACAGAGTTTTTTCATATATATATTTGCTATTTGTATTTCTTCATTCATGAAGTGTATATTCATCTCAGATGCCCATTTGTAAAATTGGGTCCTTAAATTTGGGGTGCCTTGCTTTTTAAATTCTTTATATGTTCTAGTTAGAAGTCTTTTTTCTGATGGACAGTCAGCTAAAATTTTTCCCAATTCATGTGTTTTCATTTTACACTGTTAGTGATTTCTTTTGATGTACAGAAACTTTTTTAAAAGATGAAATCCTAGTTGTTGGTTCTTTGAAGTATTTTCTGGGCAGTTTGATTTTGTTCATGAACTCTCTTCTACCCCTATGTCTTCAAGACTTCTATCTCCTTTCTCCTTCCATAGATTCAGTTTTAATATTTAAATTGTTGACATCTTTTGACTGTAGTTTAGTGCATGGTGATAGTTATAAGTCTAATTTTAGTCTTTGAAATGTGCAAAGCTAGTTTTTCCAGCACCGTTTGTTAAAGAGGGCATCTTTATTTCACTGAACATATTTGGGCCCTTTGTCAAAGATAAAGTAGCTCTTGCACACCACAATCTGTTAATCTAAGCAGCAGATTTGATGATGAAAATCTGATGATAAAATTATGTAATATAACAATCATTGTTAATTTTTGCTCTTGTTTTGAAATTCTGCACCATATGTATTGATGTATGCTACTCTGTTTCTATCTGTTTTTGCTATTCTTTGTTGCTTTGTTTCAGTTTCATTCTTTAAAATATAATAAAACAAAAATAAGATACGTGAGTGTGTTTGTAATTATATCTGAATCTTCTAATCTGTTCCATTAATCCTTAGGTCTGTTCTGTTTTGGTTTTTTTGCCAGTACCATGTTGATTTTATCACAGTAGCTTTGTAATATAATTTCAAATCAGGGGTTTTGATACCTCCTGTCTTTCCTTTGTTTCCCAGGATTACTTTTGTTATTCTAGCTATCTTCTGGTTCCAGATGAATTTTAGGATTGCTTGTTCTAGATCTGTGAGGTATACTAATGGTATTTTAATTGAGATTGCATTATGCACCTATAATAATTTGGAGTTTTTTATTTAGTTGTTTGTTTTAATGTATTTGACTGTTACAGGGTCTCATTATACAGCCTGGACTCATAGTGATCCTCCTGGTTTCATCCTCCAGCCCTGGGCTTACAGCCCACCCCGAGGGCAGGGCTGACACATCATGTGGTGCCAAGGATCAAACCATGGTCCCTGTGCTGCCTAAGCTTACCTAACCAGGTGCTTTAGTCTGCTGAGCTATCTTGCTGGCCCATAACTTTAATAATTTTGGGAGTATGGTCATTTTCACAATGTTGGTTCTTCCTACCCAGGAGCAAGAAATATCTTTCCATTTTCTGAAATCCTCTTCAATCTCTTTTTATCATATACTAAAATTTTCACTGTATAAGTCTTTTACTTCCTTTGCGAGATTGATTCCTAAATATTTCGTTTTTAAGGTGTTATTGTGAAAGGTATGGTTTCCAGAATTTCTCTTGATGCATTCATTGTTTGTTTATAGAAATGCTATTGACTTTTGAATGTTGGCTTTGTATCCTGCTATCCTACTGATTTTAGTTACAAAATCTACAAGTCTGTTGGTGGAGTTTTGGGAGTCTTCTATGTAGAGTACTATGTCATCTGTAAATAATGATAATTTTGC
The DNA here is from genome assembly GCA_004027025.1 of Myocastor coypus. NCBI lineage: Eukaryota > Metazoa > Chordata > Mammalia > Rodentia > Myocastoridae > Myocastor > Myocastor coypus. Next base: position 14,453 of record PVJA010041032.1, on the reverse strand, counting down.
TTCTTCCTTTCCAATCATTATTTCTTTTATTTCTTTCTCTTGTCTAATTGCCCTGGCTAATGTTTCTAGAACTATATTGAATAAGAGTGTGACAATGGACATCCTTACCTGGTTGCTGACTGTAAAGTGAAGGCTTCCAGTTTTTGCCCATTTAGTATGATGTTGGCTACTGATTTGTCATAGATGGCTTTTATCAGGTTGAGGTATAGATCTTCTATGCTGAGTTCCTGTAGGGTTTTATCATGAATTAATGTTGGACTCTGTCAAAAGCTTTTTCTGCACTTATTGAGATGACAGTGTGAGTTTTGTCTTTGCTTTGTCGATGTAGTGTATTGCATTTATGGATCTGCATATATTGAAATATGCCTGCATTCCTGTGCCTGCAATCTCACTTGGTTGTGATGTATAATCTTCTTAATGATTTGCTGCATTTTATTTGATAGTATTTTACTGAGATTCTTTTTTCTTTTATTTCCACCTACAATGATTAGGGAAGTTGGTATATAGTTTTCTTTCCTGTTTGGGTCTTTCTCTGGTCTTGACCTCCAAGAATGAGTTTCAGAGAATTTATTCCCTTTCAGCTTCACTGAAGAGTTTGAGAAGAGTTGGCATCTAATCTTCTCTACTTTCTTGTAGAATTCAGCTGTGAATGTATCAGGACCTAGGCTTTTCTTTGTTGGTAGGTTTTTTATTACATTTTCAATTTCATTCACTGACATTGGGTTATTCAGAATTTTTATACCTTCTTGATTCAGCTTTGGTACTTTGTATGAATCTAGGAATCTGTCCATTTCTTCTGTGTCTTCACAATGTGAGAGTAAAGATTTTGGAAGTAGCTATTGATTATGTTGTGAATTTCTGTAGAGTTTGTAGGGATTTTACCCTTTTCATTCCTCATGGCCTAAGAGTGCCTTTTGCTCCTTCTCTTTGTCATTTTGTACAAGTCTGTCTTGTGATCTTTGGTGGGAAGCTTTGGTAGAATTCTTACCTTACCACCAGGTCTGAATCTATCAAATTCAAACTTGTCCAGGTGGGTGTGACTTGGGTCTGGCTGCTGTGCTCCACTTCTTCCTGCTGCAACCCTTGGAGATAAATCTGCTGAGCCACTCTGGTAAGATGTTCTGCTCCTGGATCAGCTGGGTGGGTCTGGCCTCTGCATAGCACTTTTCAGAACTTCTGCAAGGAGTTCTTCCACAGGGTTCCACACAGGACATGCTGCGCCTGGGCTCTAGGATGAAAGAGGGTCCAACAGGCCCCAAGTTGTCTCACTCATATACTGGGCCTGGGCTCTTGACCCTTTTCATTCCTTATTGCATGAATTTTAATTTTTTCCTTCCTTTTTTTGATAAGGCTAAGTAGTAGTTTATCAATTTTCTTTATTCCTTCAATGAATCAACTCCTTTATTCATTAATTCTGGGTATTTTTTCTTTGTCTCCATTGCATTAATTTCTGCTCAGATGTTTGTAATTTCCTGCCTTCTTTAGGCTTTGGCTTGCTCTTCTTTTTCTATGAACTGGAGATGGTGCATAAAATTGTTTATTTGAGCTTGCTCTGTTTTCATGATGTGAAGATTTACTGCTATATAAATATCCCTGCTAAGACAGCTTTCATTACATCCCACAGGTTCTGGAAAGTTGTATCTGCATTTTCATTTAATTGTAAATATTGTTTAATTTCTTCCTTAATTTGATCTGTGACCCATTGATTATTCAGGAGGATGTTATTAACTTCCATGTGTTTATGAAGTTTTTCCCTTTCTTTTGTCAATAATTTCCAGTTTCATTGCAACATGGTCAGATAATATGCATGGGATAATTTCAATTCTTTTGCATTTACTTAAACATGCTCTGTGTGATAGTTATGATCTTTTGGGAAAATGGCCCATATGCAGCTGAGAAGAATATGTATTCTGACATTGTTGGCTAAAACATTCAGTAAACATCTACTAAGTCAATTTGTTCACAGGTTTGATTTATTAATTCTTTGCTGATATTTTTTGCCTAGTTGAATTATCTCTGTCTGACAGTGGGATATGAAAGCCCCATATTCCAACTGTGTTACTGCTCTTCTGATTTTTCATGTCTGTTAAAATAGATCTTCTATAGTTTGGTGCTCTTACATTGGATACATATATATTTATGTTTATTATCTCCTCTTCGTTCAGTTCCCCCCCCGCAAAAAAAAAAATATGTAGTGACCTTCTTTATCTCTTTTAGCCATTCTTGGTTTGAAGTTCACATTGTCAGCAATCAGAATAGTTACTCTTGATTTTTTTTTTTCTGGATTCCGATTTCAGGGAGTATTGTTTCTCATCCTTTGTCTTTCAGTCTGTGAACTTTCTTTGGAATTAAATGTGTTTCTTGTATATAGCATATTGTTAAATTTTGTCTCTTTATCCATTTTGCCTATCTACTTCTTTTGATTAGTGAATTGGGCCCACTTACTTTGATGGCTATAACTGATATGTATTGGTTTATCTTTGTCATGTTATTTTCCTGCTGTAAGTTCCCTCCTTTTCCCCTGTTTAATTGATTGTTCTGTTTGGTTGTTCCTTTCTATTGTTGTTCTTGAAGTTTTGGTCATTTCTGTGTCATTATAGAATATCTGTCGATGCTCTTTCTAGGGTTGTTTGTCATAGAAGTGTCTGATCTCTCCATTAAATTTGATAGATAGTTTTGCAGGGTACATCAATCTGGGTTGGAAGTTGTTTTCTTTCAGAACCTGAAGTATTTCACTCCAAGCTCTACTTGATGGTTTATGTTGCAAAATCTGCCATGATTCTTATGGGCTTTCTGTTTCTTTTCTCTAATAGCTTTTAATATTCTGTTCTTCTGCTAAATTTCTGGGATCTTGATGATTACATGTCTTGGTGTAAATTTATTTTGATTATAGCTAATTGGAGTTCTACATACCTTACTTAACTGTATGTCAGATTCTTTCCCCATGCTTGGGAAATGTGCTGCTAGTACTGCAAACAGTCTTTTTATGGAATTTGTGTTGACTTTTGCTATTTCATTGACATCTACCAGTCTTTTCTTTGCATCATGTGCAGCTCTTGAGTTGTTATTTTCTGGTTCCTTAGTTTGTTTGTTTGTTTGCTTAGGTGTTTTGTTTGTTTTGTTTTTGGTACTGGGGATTGAACTCAGGACCTTGCAGACACTTATGCTGTTGAGATATCTCTCTGGCTCTTCTTGTTATTTTTAAGACCTTTCTTTTTACATTTACTAACTGTAATGCTACCTTCAAGGTCTTGAAGTCTATCTTCAATTTCATTCAAGTGGTTTTGCCAGTTTACAATAGAATTCTTAATTTCCTGGATGTCTCTTTGAATGTTTCATGAATTCTAGTTCTTCGCTGCATTGTTTGCTCAATGTTCCCATCGTTTTTCCATCTGCCTCTATTTTTTGTGTCTTCTTTAGATGTGTTAAGCAATTTTTCATGATTATTGTCATTTCTTTTTTTTACCTGAGAGATTATATGTGATCTGATTTCTTCCAAAGCTTTATAGAGTTGTTTCATTACTTCAGTTGCTAGTATTTCAAAAATTTCATGTGTGTGATTTCAAAGTTCTTCTATGTTCTTGTCTCCTGAACTTCATCTAGATGGGATAGAGGTCTGAAGTTGCCTTTTTAAAGTTGTGTATGTATGTATGTATGTATGTATCTATTTTTATATATTTGGTACAGGTTCTTGATACACAGGTTGGTCTCATAGTGATCCTCCTGCCTCAGGTCCCTGTGCTTGCCAGGTAGGTGCTTAGACCACAGAGTTATCTCCCCAAACCCTTTGCTCTCTGGTTTTAACATTATAGAAGCTCCCAACATTCACCAGGCTCAGCAGTGACAGTAGGTAGGCAGGGCGTGAGTCATCAAAGCTCCCAAGACAATGGGAGGAGCTGAACAGGATCACCAAAGCTCTCACTGCCTGGAGTTCCATGTGGCTTCTGCAATGGTGGGGTGGTGGGCTAAAGTACAGCAAGGCTGTCGCAGTTGTGGGGGGGGGGGGCAGGGTTCACCCAAATTGCCCATTTTCTGATTAGATTTTTTGAGGAATCTGATTTTTCTGAGTTCTTCATATGTGCTGCTTATTAATCTTCTTCCAAAGTTTAAATGGCAAAAAAAAATTTCCCATTTTATACCTTGTCTCTTTACTTCATTTGATGTTTCTTTACTGTATAGCTTTTCCATCATAAAGAAATATAAATTCAAGTCATTTGTCAGAAATGCATATATCTTAAGATCATAATGTTAAGTGAAATGCATGAGACACACAAACTTCAAAATCACATGCCTCTTCTTATAAGAGAAACCTAAAGTATAAATAATGTAAAGAGCAAAATAAAATATGGACAGTGGGAGACAGGGAAGTAGAGACTTGGCAAGTGTGAAAGGGATCTAGACATGGAGAGACTTGGAAAAGAGAGGGTGACAAGCAAATGTAAAGAATTTAGAGGGCCAGCCAAGTAGCTCAGTGAACTAAATCACCTGTAAGCAGACACAGAGATCAGGGGTTTGATCCCCAGGCCTGTCATTCTGGCCCTGCCCTTGGGGTATGCTGAAATGGCAATTGAGACTGGGTATGGAAGCACACACCTATAATTCCAGCTCTTGGGAGACTGTAAACAGATGATCACTATGAATCCTATCTAGTAGTGAAACCCTGAACACCCTGTAGACCCTTCCCTAAAATACAAAAGAAAGAGAGAGGAAGGAAGGGAGGAAGGAAGGAAGGAAGGAAGGAAGGAAGGAAGGAAGGAAGGAAAGAAGGAAGAAGGAGAGAAAGATTTAGATGCTGTGGACCTATACCAACTCCTTCTGTGAAATGTGATCATTGTGTATTACAAGCATATATTAATTTAAAAAATTAAACCTAATTTCTCTGCTAACTTGGGAAATAAAGTGCCCAGTTAGGAGGACACTGTGGTGGAAGAAACAAAAGACCCTAGTTCTTTTGGTGGCATAATGTAGACAGAGGAAAGTAACCACATTTTTTAAGGTTGAAATCTCCAAGTTTAAATATGAAGTGTCTGCCAAGTGCTTGTGTACTGCGGGTTTGACCTCCAGTGCAGCAGTGATATCTACAAAGGTGACTGGGTTGTGAGGGAGGTCACTCCCCTGTTGGTGCAGCAACTCACTGGTGAGTTCATAGCTGGATGGTCTATTTGGGTGGGGTCTATCTGGAAGAAGTAGGCCACTAGGAAACTGATTTCAAGAACCTATCCTGGAGCTGGCCAAATAGCTCAGCAGATTAAAGCACCTGTAAGCAGGTGCAGGGGCCAGGGGTTCAATCCCCGGGCATGCCATGCTGGCCCCACCCCTGGAGCATACTGAAACAACAATTGAGACTGGGCATGGTGGTGAACGCCAGTAATGCCAGCTCTTGGAAGGCTTTAAACAGGTGGATCACTATGAGTCCCATCTAGTAATGTGACTCTGAATACGCTATGGACCCTTCACAAAAAGAAAAAAGAATATATCGGGTTCCTGGCTTCTTCTTCTTCTCTCAATCTTCCCCTTATCTCTGATTCCTCACAGCCTTCAGGTGGGCAGATTTCCTCTGGTGCCCTTTTGCCTGTTATTCTGCCTCACCGCTAGCTTAAAAGCCCTGGAGCTAGTTAATCATGAACTGAACCCTCTGAAACCATGTGCCAAAATAAATCTCTACTTCTAAGTCAAAGAGATAACAAGCTTACTGACAGCTGATTAGAACTGATAGGAAGTCCTAATAGATTGGTGCTGAGTATACTCTCCCCTGTTACTGGGTTCTTCCTTACCAACAGCATTGTAATCTTTGCCTCCAGCTTATCAGCATTAGCACACTGACTGCCGCCAGAAAGATCTGTCTTCCTTGATTCTGCACAGCATTCTCATCCATCCCCCTTGGCCAGCATTTGGATTAAGACTGATTACGTAATGACCTCACTTTCAACGCCATGAAAGTGTTACCACTGGCTTCCTTTGCACCACCATCAATGTTATCCACACCAGATCTTTCAGATGAAAGTAAAATCCAGCTGAGATCGGTCCTGGGAGCCCTCGCAGTGTCTTTAAGGTTCCATCTCTTTCCTATTTCTCTTGCTTTCTCTACTTATGTCATTTCCCTCTTGATTGACTTTATTCTTTAAGAAGACTCAGTTATAGAGCCATAGACATTACTTTGCACAGCTTACCAGTGCCAACAAACAGGATATCTTTCTCAGTGGTAGTCACCAGCTTTCCAGAAACAAAGCTTATTTGCCCATCTGAGGACAAATGCTGCCCTCTGAACCAACATCTATGGTTCCATAGAACAAAATGTGCTACCTGGCCAAATCTATATTACCAGTCCACGCCTGGATCCAGCAGTCAGTGGGTCAGTCCAATCACCCTGAGCTAGACATGGTCATGGTAGCAAGATGTAGCAAACAAAAAACAGGATTCTAGTTAAAACTAGAATTTCAAATGACTAATGTTTCATAGTAAATATAAGGGCTTTTGTTGTTGTTGTTTTGTTTTTCTATAGTTGAGATACACTTTTTTAAAAAAGTATATTGTTTGCCTGAAGTTAAAATTTAATAAGATATTCTGTATTTTGTCTTGAAAATTCAGGTAGCCCCATAAAGGAAAACTAAGGGTGACTCAAACAAAACCAAGATCACGGACACAGACAAGCAAAACCTGTAAATACCCTTTACTCTCAACATAGGAAACCCTGCCCTGGGTCCCAAATAGTAAAACCTTTTTCTAGGCTTATGTACAAATATAACCTTGTAGGTTTTGAGAATTCTATTTGTCCTGAGGATTTTAATATAATCTTCTTGAATCGTGCTCAGTCACTCTAAAAAGAAGAGAAAGTAATGTTTTTTAATGATTCCAGGGAGAGGAAGATTACATCAAACACTGGGCAATATCATCACGCAGCCAGTCAGCTGAAGAGACTTGATAGAAACCAGAGGCTCCGAGGCAGGACCCAAACAGAAAACAGCAGTGAAGATTGATGCTCCACCATGCTACTGAAGTATGAGATGTGGCTGAAATGTACAGTGATGCTGATTGCAGTGAAGGGTACATTGTCGTCAATCCCCCTCAAAATACTCGCCCTTGCTTTAAACATGTTTATTCCATCACTCTTGCCACTTTCTAAAGTAGTTCTGGGTTAGCAACACTAACAAAAACAACGTCTTTCTCAGTGATAGTCACCAGTGTCTCTATGAGTTGTGATCAAAAATACAGTGAAAGCAACGTCCACTGCAAAGGCAGACTTGTGAAAAATAGCTATGGTGCCTCTGGATCCACCTTATTTCATGACTTCACTTTCAACGCCATGAAAGTGTTACCACTGTCTTCATTGCGACCACTATCAATGCGATCCACCATACCTTACAGATGAAAATAAAGTTCAACTGAGATCTGGCCTGATATCTCAGTTATCTTCTCTCATTGCTGGGACAAATACCCAACATCCAAAATGAAGGAAGGAAAGGTTTATCTGGCTCACAGTTACTGGAGGTCTTAGTCCATACTCAGCTAGCTCCAAGGCAGACTGGCGCATGGCAGAGAGCAGCAGTTCATGAGTGCTGAACAGCAACAATGGCAACAGAGAAAGAGTCTGTCTCTGTCTCTCTTATATTATATTCTGGCTATCTGCCCCAGGTTTAATGTAGCACTCACACTCATAATCCTGGCAGTACTAAGACATATAATCCCAATGAATCAACCATAATCCTGATGGATCATGAGTTAATCTCAAACTCTAGAAATCCCCACCCATGACTGCATGAGGCTTTCGGGGGACAACTCGACACAAACCATAACATCTGGGGCCCCTCTCAATGTCTTTAAGGCTCCATCTCTCTCCTCTTTCTCCAGTTACATTGTTTCCCACTTACTTGACTTCATTTTTCAAGCAGACTTAGTTTTAGACCCATAGACACAAAGCCTGGCTCTTCCCCAAAGCTGAAATGAGCATGAAAGGTGAACATCTTAACCCATTTAGGACCTTGAGGTAGCCACAGCAGTGACACTAAAGACCTTCATGAGAGAAAAGGTTTAGAGCTGGCAAAATGAGGATGTTTGAAGCAAGGGGGAGGATTTTGAAGGGTATTAATGGTAATTTGTCTTTCTCTGTAATAGTTCATTTAATCCAAATATCCACCATCGTTTTTTATCATCCCTTGTATAGTAAGGTAGAGAACGATACTCGGCAAGAATTCCAGAGACTGGGCCCAAGTCTTGAATCAGCAGCTGACAGGATGTACGAGCCTGGAGAACTTGCCTTCCTTCTCTAAGCTTTAGTTTCCTCATAGAACACAGAGGTTCGCTAAGTCCCCAGAAGGACATCACAAAGATGAGAGGGAATGAAGAGCCCAAAAGTTCTCTTATGATCACCCAGGGGTCCAAACTGATATTATCACATCATGAAGAAAGCACTGTGAGAAGAGGCATGTTTAACAATGGTTTAAATAGTGTTTTAAAGGAAGGAACAGAAAAAATTCCCAGCATCAGATCAAGGGTTACCTTTTACTATAAGGCCCTGGAATATCATAGAAAAACTACAGCTTTTTATGCAGTGTGTTGGGTTTGGCTCTCGGTTCTTACTTAACAATATGTGAACTTAGATGGATCATTTCTTCTGGTGTCTCAGTTTCTCTATTTGCAAAGTGAATGTTAATAGCATCACTCCAGTCACATGGAGCTCTCTCCTCTGTATCTCTCCCAGTCTTCACATAAGGGCTGCACTGGTCTTAGGATCAAACCTAGTCCTGTGTGACCTCAACCAGACTAATTATAACTGCAAGATCATACTTCTGAGTGATGTTCTGGGTGCAAATAAATTCTGGGAGGACACTAGTTGTCCAGTGTGCTCATCCAGTCACCAAAAGTACTCACCACTACTTTCTCATTAGAGATCTATCTTGTCTTCCGCTCTATCCAAGGGACTGTTGAGGCAGAAGTGGTCTTTGCTTGTGTTCTTGTTCAATCCTATGAGCTTATGATCTGTCCGTACACAGCCCAATTTCAGTGTTCCTTCCATGGTGAGCCCCCCACAGCTGAGCAGCTCAGAAGCAAACTCACTTTGTCAACCCCACACACTGCAGCCTTTAAGCCCCCTGAATAGATAAAGTTCTCTGGGCCATCATCCTGGCTGATTCCTTTGACGAGAACACTCTCATCTCCACTTTTTCTCCCCTCTAACTTAAAATTCACCTCTTCAGAAAGGGCTCCCAGAATGCTCCAACTTGGCTTAAAGGCTCTCAGATCAGCCGGTACAAATGTGTGTGGTGCTCCACCACATCCCCTGGGACGCCCGATTTCAGCTCATCTTACCATACCTCATGGCTCTCTAACCAGGCTTTCCTGCCCAGGTGAGAAGGCTGGGATTGTTGGACAGTTAGGGCCCTGGAACAGCCTCAGCTGGGATGAATTGATTGGAAGATCACAGCCACACTATCTCGATTCTCAGGGCACGGTTAAGCTCTGAGACATGCGCTCCTCCATCTCCCAGGGGGCCCACAGCTCAGTGACCTGGCTTAGAGAGGCAATGGGGTTTATTTGGATTCAACTATGTAAAATATATAAAATGTTATACATATAGCTACTTTATAAGCCTAAACTATTTATTTCTAGGCCGAATTTCAAAAGAAGAATTTAAGTTTTGGGTAATGAGAAAGTTTCATAGGCCAAAGAATAAGACAAATAATTAGGGCATTGAAATAAAGGGGGAAAGAGGCAAATTAAACATTTCCTATGAGAAAATCTCTGATTTTGAAAAGAAGAGAATCGAACTAAGTATTCACTTATTGGGTTTAAAAGCCATTTATTCATCTCATAGTTCTAAAAATAAGCCTTAAAATGATTTACAAACCTAGGGAATTTTATACTGCATCGATGTACATAGTGTAGCTGTGTGTCATTATCAGAGTTGATGAAGCAGTCGAACACTAAATTAGGAATTCAGGGCATGGACGCACCAGTTCCTTGACTCCATGTACACGCAGGACACTACCTTTGGCACTGGGGATAGAATCCAGGACCTTCACACAGAGCTGCTTCATTGCTCTGTTATTTTTTACTTCAAAACAAAAATCTCACCAAGTTTCCCTGGCTGAGCTTGATCGAGCTTGTTATGCTTCTGCCTCAGCCTCCCACAATGCTGGTCGTGCAGGAATGTGCCAATGTGCTCGTGGTTCTATGCACAACTTTGAAACTAAGTGAATTAAAGCTTTATGTGGACCAGAGAGATGGCTTAGCAGTCTAAAGTGCTTGCTTAGGCAAACTTAGGCAACCTCAGAGACCATGGTTCGATCCCCGGCACCACATGCTATGCCAGCCCCACCCCCAAGACAGGCTAAGCCGTCCATAATATAAAAAAATAAATAAAAATTTTTTTAAAAGCTTTATGTAAAAATAAGATGAAACATAGGATGTCAAAGGGGATGAATTCCTGCAGAGCACATTACAATCTCAAAATATGTTATCTTTTATGAAGTGGAACTAGCAGAACTTGCATAATATGATTCTACTGCAAATATCCTGTGCCTTTTGTATGCTCACACATAAATAAATAAATGTCCTTTAAAGACCTAAAATGGCCTCCCTTACATTGGTTTCTTTCCCTTTTCTTTTTTCCATCTTATTTTCCTGCTCTCAATCTGTGAATCCTATATCATCACTCAAATAAAATCACTGCCTTTAAATCCTCATCTCTGGGTCTACTCCAAAAGAAACTCAATCCAAGGCATATATCTTAGGGCTGGGGAGATAGCTGGGCAGTCTAAGCACCTGCTTAGGTAAGCTCAAGGACACAGGTGGATTCCCAGTACTGCATGCTACATTGGCCCTGCCCCAGGTACCCCATGCTGGTCACCAAAACCAGGCATGGAGGCACATGCCCCAGCACTGGGCAGGCTGAGACAGGAGGACCAGTACAAGTCCCAGCTGCCTAGTGAGGCCCTGTACCAAATAAATCTTTTAACACCCCTACTCCTTCGCAGAGATCATGGTAAATGAATGACTGTTTAACAATGAACCGTTTGCTGCACATCTGTCTGCTCCTGTGAACCACAAGCCCCATTTGGGCAGCATGAAAGACTACAGGATGACATTTTGACCCCCATGCCCCTTTCACGTTAAAGCCGGTGCGAGCCACAAGATATAATTCTCTTTTTTTTCTTTTTTCTTTTTTTTTTTTCTTTTTTTGGTGGAACCAGGGATCAAACTCAGGACCTTGCACTTGCCAGGCAGGCACTTGTACCCCTGAGCTATCTCTCCAGCCCCTATGTAGAGATAAGATAGAAGCCTAAATTAGCATCTCAAGAAATGGCAAGCAATAGACAAAGACCAAGGGAGGGGACGCTGTAGTCTGTCACTTGAGAATTCCAGAAAGCTGGGTTCAAAGAGGCAGATATTAGCTTCTCTTTCTGGCTCCCTGCTTGCTGTCTCCTCCCTTGCTTGGGATGTTAATGGCTGTCTCCTGCTTGGAATCTTTTCAATTAACATTTGTGTTAACCTAGTGTTAGGCACATGGTAAAAGATATGGTGATTTGTAATCTGTATTCATTAAAGTAGTTGTACACATTCCTTAGCCTGTTTTCTAGCACTCAATAAAAGTGAGATACTTCTGAGGGTTGGGCCTCACTTCTACAGAGATAAGTCTCAGTGAGACCCCTGAGCTAAATTCATTGGGTCTTCTTGTCGTTTCTTTCGGCACAGACTCATAACACCCCTACATGATGTAATTCTGATAATAAGACCAGAACAGAGTCTGGGAAAGGATTTACCTGAGAAAAGTGACAGGCCTGGGAGAAAGAGCCCTTTGTCCGACTAAGAATGTAAGAGTGATACTGGAAATATAGTTACCGTTTGGCAACCATGAAAACAAACCTGGCGAGTGGCAAAAACAGATGGCTACAAAGAGCCTGAGTTGCAGACAGCATCTGTTTATGGTTTAGATACAAAATATTGCTCAAGAGTCTCAGGCAACAGAGGCAGCCCTTTGGGAAGTTGACTGGACCATGTGCGTGCCAATACACACCAGGGGATTTATCTACTGAAGACTTCAATTCCTGAAAGCACTGCTAGGAAGCACGAGCTGGTCCTGGTTAGAAGAGGAGGGTCATCTGCGAGGGTACTGTCTTGCGCCCAGCTCCTCCTTTCTCTTTGCTCTGTGGCTTCCACAACCTGAAAGCCTTCATCCACCAGGCCCTTCCACCATGCTGCTTCTGCTTGGTGCCTGCTAACCATGGACTGAACTCGCTGGAGAGTGTGAGTCAGATGAGCTTCCCCTCCTTTAAGCTATGGGTGTTGGCACTGTGCCCAGCAATAGCAAAGAGAGTGATACACCATCACTGAACTGGTGTCCCGTCCCTCTGCTGCTGATGTCCAACTTTTTTTTATTAGGAGACTTAAAAAAATCTCCATTTTTTTAAGCTGTCAACTTAAGAGTTCTCTGCTACTTGCAACTGAATGCATGAGAACTGTTGAGCACAGGGATTATTTTCATCCTGCTCAACATGTATTACTGGCTTCTAGGTTATTGTATGACATGCTGCACATTTGTGATAAATATTTGTGGAGTTAGTAAATGAATAAATGAACCCTGACCAAAAAAATCTCTTTCCTCAAGCACAGAGCTTATTTTTTGTGGCATACTCATCAGGAACCAACCAAGGACTTGGAGATGTATAGCTGGTATATCTGTACAGTTATTAAAATTGCTGCACTAGAGAGAAATGCCTTCGCTTATTGAGTTTCACAAGGCCACAGTGTTGCTCCAGTCAGCTGGACTCCGAAGACCTGACCTGTGCATAACCATTTAAGTGAAAATCTCCCCCATCCATTAGAGAGCTGGGAGCTGCTTCCTGCCGCTCTCTGTCTCCTACACAATGTAATCACCTTAGAATAAAAGGGGAGCAGCAACCCACAGGTCCCGTTTTCCCATTACATGCCTGGCATGACTCCAAGAGATCAAGGCCAGGGATGCTTTCTCTCCACTTCAGAGGATGTACTCAAATTGGAATAAGACTCCAAACCTGGAGAGAAACTGCTGTCAGGGGCCAGATGATAGATAGGAAAGAGCTTAGACCGGGACCCAATACACTGGGATTCAGCACCAGTTTTGCCGGTAGCCTGTTTAGACGTCTCGATCCAGTTACTTCCTTCTCTGAGGGTCAGTTTCCTCATCTGCAGGAAGGTCCAGTAAGAGTCTTCTCCCAGGAATCCAAGCCTGCAATGGCTAAGCTGTGTACTGAATCCTTACAGTGTGGCAACACACTGGGTACATTATCAGTTTGATCCTTCCTTTCAGTCCCAGGACAAAAGGATTCTTCACTCAGCCACGTTGCAGATGGGGATGCCAAGGCTCAGAGAGGTAGACTAAGAGAAGCAATGTCACATAGCTATTTAGTACAGGATCCAGGATTCAACCACAGGTTTGTCTAACCCCAACAACCACACTTGACACTTGGTTGCATACATTGGGGCAAGAAAACCTTAAAGCACAGCTAGTGTGTAAAAGAAGACCAGTCAATAGTTATTAACTTGTATAAGCTAGAAATAGCTTTAGTGAGACATTTTTAAAAATCAGAGAGACGTCATTTCAAATGCTATCTCCGCCATCTATTAGCCGAATGGCACCCAGCAGGTGCTTTAGTTCTTTGAATTTCATTTTCCTCTTCCGGAAAATACCCCTGTTGCCTATGAACTGAAAAATGATTAATCAAAGCATGGTCTATGCGTGCAAAGGATTATTATCCAGCCATGAAAAGGAACGAGGCAACGGCAGATCCTGCAGTGCAGATAAGCTCAAAAGTCACTGTTGTAAGTCGGATGAATCCATAGGAAACGGTCACGCTGCATAGGATTCCACTAACATAGGTCCAGAAAGAAAACAGATGAAACAGAAAATCCACTGGGTCACAATGAATTCACTGGGTCACGGTATCCTGTGGCGTGGGAATCTTTGCTCTGTCTGCACAGCCAGGACCCCATCACGTTCTCGCTCCCTCCTTTTATCTTATAAAGCCCCTGAGATCACATTGGCTCCAGAAAATTCATTGGGGCACCCTGCACATACGCAGGGTGATTGAGGAGTACTCTTTTGTGAGTGTCTTTGCAAAGTATGATCAAAAATACAGTGAATGCTGCTGCCAGATGCCATCCAGTGAAAAGGCAGGTGTGTAAAAACATCAAATGTGTCCTCACCCACTGTACTCCCTGGATCTGGCACCGGATGACTGCTGACTTCTCCACACTCAAAACAACCGTGGGAAGCTAATGTTTCAAGTCAAGCAGGATATTAAGGCAGCTCTGACAGCACGCCTGAAGACGCGCATGAAGGAGGATCTTCCAGAACTGCTCTAGGAAATGGAAAGTTCAGTGGGTCAAGTAAGTGGATTCCAAGCAAGTGGGTGTATTCAGAGGGGAAATTAATGGCAACATCTTTTTTTTTTTTTTTTTTTTTTTTTTTTTTTTTG
>PVJA010041031.1:0-18140 GCA_004027025.1 Myocastor coypus | reverse complement strand
AAAAAAAAAAAAAAAAGACTAAAAGCAAAAGTCCCAAAGTAGAGGTAAACTTGGAAATCAGCAAAACAGCAGGATGTTCAGTAGCTTACCTTAAACAAGACCTTGACAATGCTATGAGTGTGAAATCTTCTCTGTTTGAGCCCCAGTACAGAGACACAGGATCATTTTTCATAGGAAAATGTGACTGCATTTGTGTTTTTAAAAGATCCTCATTCCTTTTTATTTATTTAGTTTTTTTTTTTTTTTTTTTTAAGGAGGAATGGGGTCTTGCTACGTAGCTCAGATTCATAGTGATCTTCCTGTCTCCGCCTCCCCAGAGCTGAGATTACAAGCTTGTGCCATCATGCCCAGTTTTGGTGGCCAGTACAGTGCAAGGTATGCATGGCATGCAGTACTGGGGATCAAATTCGGGTCCTCTTTGATGTCATGAAATCATGGGGTTTCTGGTTACACCGCTACTCCTCTTTTGTTCCTCCACTTTTCTTCAGTATATTGCATAGCTACTGAACATCTTGTCTTTTGTCCTCATTTCCAAGCTTACCTCTACCTTGAAACTTTTGCTCTTAGTCTTCTCTTTGTCTGGAATGCTCAAATCTGCTTGCCAGGTAGGCACTTAAATCATCAAGCTATCTCCCCAGCCCAAGACCCTCATTTATTTATTTATTTATTTATTATTTTTTTTAAGACCCTCATTTTTGTTGTATGACAAAAAGAGGCAACACAGAAGCAGGGAAATGAATAAGCAAGTGGCTGCTCTCTAAGACAGAGACCAAAGGGTCCTTAGAACACAGTAGCAGCAGTGAAGGTACTAAGAATGAGTCAGATAGAATTTGCTGACAATGTAGTTGTGGTGTGTGAGAGAAAGAAAAGAAGACTTAAGAATGAGTTACTTGGAAGCCAGGCATGGTGGCTCATGCTTGTAATCCCAGCGCTTGGGGGGCTGAGGCAAGAGGATCAGTATGAGTTCGAGACCAGCCTGGGCTACAAAAGTGAGCCCAAGGTCAGTTTGAACTGCCTAGTGAGACCCTGTCTCAAAGACCAAAAATAAATAAATAAATAAAAGAGAATGAGTTACTTCCTCAACAACTGGGGTAGAGTCCAGAATGGCTGGGGGGGGGGGGGGGAGAGATAGCATAATGACTACCTGAAGAAATGGACTATAGCCCAGGAGTCATAGCCTCCTATTCCAGTGTATACCAGCTGTGACTTCACTGTGAAGCAAAGGGGAATAATACAATAATAGGACAATTAACAAACCATAGGATGTATACTCAGGCCAAAAGCACTGCAAAATATTTTTTCCCTTGAAATACTGACAGAAGAAAATGATAGCTATCTTCAACAGAGAAAATGGTTTCTGAGAAGGTAATGGAAAGTTGCTATGTACAGAGAATGAGAAGAAAAACTCACAGATTCAAAATAATAGGCTCTGAAGTTGTGAAGCAGAAGATATAAGAGAATTAAAATTCCTACAAGACGAAAAATGAAACGTGTGTGTGTGTGTGTGTGTGTGTGTGTGTGTGTGTGTTATAAGTAATAGATTGGATATAGTTTAAATGTTTTCAAAGATCTCCTTGAAATTTAAACCTCATTGTGAGGTACTGAGAAGGTGGGAATGGAATCAGACTGTGCTATTGAGAGGTGAGACCTTTGGTGGGAACCAAGATTAGATGAGATTATTGGACCCCATGCAGAAATAAGGTAACTATTTAAGAAGTAAGGAAACAGAAGAGACACACACACAATACCTACATGTTCCCTATTTCCTGCTTTGTGACATTTGTACATCACCCAAGTCTCTGCCAGCAGAGAACACCAAATGTAGGCCTGCACAATCTGACTCAAAATAAAACTCATCTACTCTCTGATACTGTTTCTGATAACTGAAAGCAGGCTAATACAGTATTTAAAATAGAAGTCCCACACATGCACATGACAGTAATGAATTTTAAACAGATCCATGAAATAGAAAAGCCCATGAATAGATCTAGATGTATGAAAAGTCACTAAATGATTAAACCAGCATCTCAAAATATAGAGATCATGAAACCCAAACAGAAATTTCAGACAGACATTTGCAAATGTAAACCTTCTTTGTTAAAGAAAGTAATATTAACAAAGTTAAAATACTATCATTAAATAAGATAGACATAATATTCTGCTATGGTTTGAAAGTGTCATGTAAAGTTCAGCTCTGAAAACTCAATCCCCAAGGCAACGGCATAGAGTGGTACGGACTAATAAGAAGTGTCTAAGTCCTAAGGGCTCTGTTCTCATTAAAGGACTCCTGGTACTGTGGAAGTAGGTTAGTGATCACAACAGCACATCTGTGAGGAGGCGAAGTGCAGTCCTTTATTTCTCCCTTGTTCTCACCTCCTCTTGTCCTTCTGTCTCGTATCATCACAGGATGCAGCATGAAGACCCTCACTAGCCAGCAACAACCTTCAGACTTCCACTGTTTCTAAGTTACCCAGTCTATGGTATTCTGTTATAGCCACAAAAATACAGGCTAAGAATATGCCAAGGGAGTTTCTTCAGCATATACAGAACTCTTATATGTCATCCCAAAAGAAATATGTACAGAAGGCTTGAGTAGATAACTCACACAAATACAACAAACATAAAACTTCTTAACTTCATAAGTCAGTAAATGAGAACTAAAAGTTTCTCCTAATCTATAAAATAAGCAAAAATGCAGATGAAGGGGCATTTTCCTAAACTATGTAACCCAAATATAATTCCCCACAATGAGGTCTTAGTTTGTATCATACATATATTTAATATAGTTGCTGCCTTAGCACCCATCTTTAGTCTTTACATAAGTAATATAGATTCCATTTATACTCTTCCAGCTTTGCCTAGTTCAAACTTTCCTATGTAGCTGCTTCTGACACACACCACTTGGTTCCCATATTTTACCCAAACCCTCCACACACTTGAGCTGCTGCTATGTTAAAACATCCTGGTTAACATTACAAATAAGTCTTCCCTTCCAGAATGTTTGCTTCCTTTAAATTCGCCAACCTATAAGCCACATGGGAAAAACCAAAGGGAGAACAGCCATGGACAATAATAAAGGCACAGTCTCCTTGTCATCTTCCCTTTTTGTCATTCTGTTCCCACCCACTAATTAGTTGATCTTCCTGATGCTTCTGAATTCCCACAATCCTGACAGGATTCCCTGACATGAAACCTTAGCCTTCAGAGGTCGTTTAAGCAAAACATTTCATTTCCTTTAGGGGGAGACTCACTTAACTAGGTCTAACCTGACCTACATACCCAAACTTCATCAGTCTCTGGTCAGTTCCCCTGAGGACTGGCTATCTTGATCTGTAGCCACTCATAGTAAAGAGACCTCAGACTGAATAAGGAAAAAAAATCAAAACAGCTTATTTACTTACTTGCCTACATGAAAGCCATTATGCCACTCTTCAAAATTCCCTACATATATGCTAAGGTATGCCTTCTATAAATTTGGACATTTAAGCTTAAAGGGTTACCACTGATGTTTGTTTCTCCTTTAAATTCTATAACCTTGGGCCAGTGAGATAGCTCAGGGGTCTAAAGCAACTGCTTAGGCAAGTTTAGGCAAACACTGCACCAGCCTCATCCCCAAGGCAGGGTGGGACAGCCATAACAGGAAAAGAACAGAACAGAACAGAACAGAACAGGACAAGATGGACGGAAGGTGGGCAGGTGGGCTCTTATATGGACCTTTGCATGAACCTTAATTTTTTTTTAAAGGTCTTGTTGGCTGGACATGGGGGCACACACCTGTAATCTCAGCACTTGGGAGGCTGAGGCAGGAGGATCAGTGCAAGTTCTAGACCAGTCTAGGCTACAAAAGTGAGCTCAAGGCCAGCCTGAACTGCATAGTGAGACCTTGTCTCAAAAGGGTCTTGTTCCTTCATTAAGTTGTCCAGATTGGGCTCAAACTTGCAATCTTCCTGCCTCAACCTTCCAGAAGGCTGGGACTATATGTATACACCACCACACCCAGCTGGCTGTCACTTCTGCAGCTGTACTGTAATTCTACCCTGCTCAATCACCTGTAGAATTTCATGACTATACACATAGCACAGGAAAAATAAGTACTAATAACTGGGGACTGGGGATACAGCTTCGTGGTAAGTCACATGTTTTTATAACTGAGACACTGCCACTGTGTGCATACCTCCATGCAAATAGTTCTTTGTCTCCCTTGAGGATAGTAGGATAATATCTCTTCAATAGTAGGGAAAGGCTTTGCTATATGTACAGCATATGCACTTGTGTCTTACTAAACCCAAGTACTTTGGAAAACCAGTATTCTTTGGTACTAAATTCTGATACGTGGGAGCATCCCAACAGCAGAATTCTGACCAGAACGTGGTTCACTACATATCTGGAATCATGCAGAAACTGCAAATTAGTAGCTCTTTGCTAAATCTAGTGGGTTTTCCTTGGATGCCACCATAGAATTTAAAAATGGATTTATTATCAACATCTAAAACATTTAGTTTTTTTCTTAGCATAACCGAAGATTTCTAACTTCTTTTGAAACAGTTTACATAATTTTACATATCAGAAATGATCATTTCTGTTAATCAGTGTCATCCTCTATCCATGTATCACTTTGATTTTTCAACAAAATGAAGTCAATAGCCCTTATTATATCACAACTGTGGCACTGTTTTTAAGAAGAAATTCTATTAGTATGTATCTCTTTAAGAAGATATTTCAGGCTGGGGAGATAGCTCAGTAGAAGTAGCACTCACCTGGCAAGTCCAGCATCCTGAGTTCAATCCCCAGTACCCCCCCCCCGACACACCCCAAAAAAGGTATTTCATCCTTTGAAGAATTTTGTGGCTTTGAAAAGACAACATATTTTAAAGTGTCAATTTCAATGCAAATTACCCAATCAAATGAACTTATGCTTCACAGAAGATAACCACAATTCTTACAAAAAATTACCTACATTCCAACTGTTTGTTAAGAAGTATGTATTCTCTGTATTTTGTAGATACTTAGACACACACACTTCTCTTATTTTTAGGCCATGGGGCTTGGGAAAAGACACAAAGCAAAAGATTTCTGTGAAGGACAGAAAGATAACCATAAGCACGTTAAGACCAGGCTTGGAAGATGAATGAAACAAATGCCTCCTAAGGATTTAAGTGCAAAAATACATACACATGTACAAGTTGAGACAACAAAAATTGACAAAGAAACTTAACTATATTTACAGATAGTGATATTTTAGTATTTGAGAACACAGACTAAAATGTGACTGATGTGATGAACTAATTCCAAATTTTTGCCACAATATATCCATAACTGACAGATAATTTCAATTTAGAAATTTTGCCTGTCCCAGGATAGCTTCCAGGTAAGAAGAGACTGCAGTCTTTCAGGCTTGGAATATCCTTGCATGATGGGGGATGGTGAAGCTTTCTTTAAGAATCATTGATACAACCTTAACAATTCATGTATCTATAGGGTTACATGTTACATTCTCTGGATAAAGACAGACTAAAGGGCTGGAGATACAGCTCAGCAGGACAAGTGCTTGCCTGGCAAGTCGCATGATCCTGAGTGAGATTTCCCCATACCAAAAAAAAAAAAAAAAAAAAAAAAAGACAGATGGAATTACACATCTCATTAGCATGAGATTATCACCATTTTCAACTGAAAAATAACTCAGTGCAACAAAGAAAAGAAGTATTGAGATCAACTCTGACTTGTAGAGTTTACAAAGTGTTCTAAAAAACTCAGTCAGCTATTTGACCTTAATAAGAATAATTTTTAAAGTACAGTATAAAAATCAGTCAACGGATTATTTGGCTGGGCATGGTGATGCATACCTGTAATCCCAGTACTTGGGAGGCTGAGGCAGAAGGATCGATGTGAGTTCGAGACCAGCCAGGGCTACAAAAGTAAGCTCAAGGCCAGCCTGAACTGCATAGTGAGACTCTATCTCAAAAAGACACACACACACACACACACACACACACACACACACACACAATTACTCTTGATATCTTATATTTGATCATTTATATTACTTATTATAAACTCTTTTCCAAAAGTTGTTATTGGCTAGATATCACTTGTTTACAAACTTGATTGCCAGCCATAAAAGTTTTTGAAAAATTAAGTGGCACACTCTTTAATAATTTTGCTTACATTTTTTTTGTTTGTTTTTGGGTTTTTTGGTATTTTAAGGAAGGTTCTACAGGGTGTTCAGGGGGCTCATTACTAGATGGGATTCATAGTGATCTGCCTGTTGACAGCCTCCCAAGAGCTGGGATTACAGGTGTGCGCTACCACGACTACTCTCAATTGCCATCTCAGAGTGCCCTAGGGGGTGGGGCCCAGCATAGCAGGCCAGGGAAATCGAACTCCTGGCCCCTGTGTCTGCTTGCAGGCATTTTAATCTGATTAGCTATTTGGCTGGCCTATTTACATATTTTTATATGTTAGGCTTCCAATTTATGCAATTTTTAAGATTTCAAAATGATTCAACTCTTAAATTTTGATAAATTTAAATTGACCCAGAATGCAATAAAAACCTTATAAAAATCTCAGGGACTAATACCATTTTCTACTACAGCTTATTAAACTTGAGCTCCTCCTAGAATGTCTTGATTTGTAAAGACAAGAAAGTGAACTCCTAGGTGACCATGATAAACACATGCTTTACTAAGAATAAAAGGCATCTACCTGAATTTACCAGTAATCCTGCTAAACAACAGAAAACACTTGCCTTTTAAGAAGTTCAGTTTAAGTAATTTAAAATGTAAAAATACACCTATTATGCATTCAGATAGCCTCTGGGTAACACAGGCAACGATCTCAAAACATTTTAAATTCTCAACTTTAACATTTATACTACTATAGTGTGTAGTATTTAATTCCGAGAGTTCCATATTGAAAACAAAAAACATGCATTTAATGAGGACTTTCTACAGGAATGCAGCTTCTTTTGGTATCAGAGAACAGTACACTAAGAAGAGTGGCAGCAGCTGTGCTCTAAATATGCACACAACACAGAAATATCACCAACAAAAGTTTGGAGTTAAAATAATTGAAATATCACTTAGATACTCAAGACTATGACACAACAGATGGAAATGTAAGTACAGAAAATAGATATAGGAAAAAAAAAAAAAAAAAAGAAGGGGGGAGCAGAAGTTAGTGAATAAAAAAAAATCATCATGGATCATCTGTCTTACCTGAGGAGGAGTAGGTGTGGATGTGGGTCTTCCTATGGGTGGAGTGGGATTTCTGCTGCCACCTCCAGACATAATCTCCTCAGTTATGTCTTTACCTCCTTGGTTTGGATCTCGAATTCTTATCTATAAGATAAGGAAAATGGCAAACGTACAGAGGGCCAGCCATATACAAGATGTATAAGTATATAATGAATTAAAAGGTGTGAACAAAGAAACAAAGCTGATAATCACATATATCCTTGCAATGATAGCCATATAGGGTCATTCAAAAACTTTAGGGCATTAGCTTTGACATGAGATAATTAGAATAATACGTAAAACGTGGACACAATAAACTAGAATTCTAAGTTAAAAGGAAAAAATATGTACTTATTAAGTTTGATAAACTATATACAGCATTTGAACAAGATTCATAAAATAGCTTTTAATACATAGAAGTTTTAAAGGTATTATGTAAAGATACACCTATTACACAGGTTCTCAAGGTTTTCTTTCAAAATGAACAATGGGCATATATAGTGATTCAGGAACATAAATTACTCACCACATAAATTTATATATAAATACTTATGTAAAGATGCTCACTGCAGGGCTAGCAAGATGGTTCAGTGGTCTAAAGCACCTGCTTAGGCAAGCTTAGGCAGCCACAGGGACCATGGTTCGATCCCCGGCACCACATGCTGTGTCAGCCCAACCCCTAGGGCAGGCTGAGCAGCTGGCCATAATACAAAAAAAAAAGCTTACTGCAGTATCATTTTTTTTCACTAAAGACACAGAAACATCATAAAATCGAGAACAGAATAATTCAAAACTTATCCTATTTCTTTACAGTTAAATACTGAATAGCCAGAATGAGAGCTATATCCTGATATGGAAGATAATCACTATGAATTGCTAAGTGAAAAAAATGAAACATACAAACAGTATATACTGTCTTTAAGGCTATCTGTGCTTACAGACATCATTGGGGATGGTGCTAAGCTGAAGATGGAAATATCTGGATCTGAGTATCTCGTGGTAGGACAGTACTGAGCAGGCATCAAGGGTCCCTTCTATTGTTCATTATCTACACAACTTTTTTTAGTGGGACTGGCGTTTGAACTCAAGACCTTGCACTGGCCAGGCAGGCAGGCACTTGTGCTATGGAGCTATCTCCCTGGCCCCCTATCTACACAACTTAATTAGTGAAGCTTTGACTTCCTGAGAATTTCAGAAAATTCATTAATTATGCCATTTTGATCTGCAAACTTACAAAGGAACAGTTCTGGAATAAGAATTTCTGTATCAGCTTTCTCAGGTATGGAAATTTGTTTCTACATCCTTCAATAACATCTATCATTACTGTCTTCTATTTTCATTGTCACTTTTATTCATTTTCTCCACTGTAAAATGTGTTCAAATTCTATGATACTGATTCAGTATTTCTAAAACATAGTTTGTTGACTATAGGGGCATGATACTCTAGCACATCCTACTTATTATGACATGTGCACAAGGAATTTTCTAATTAATAAAGTACCTTGTTTTGAGTATCATTAATTTTTAGTAGAGTATTTCAAGAATATGATAATGCCACTCTATGTATTTCACCTGTTTGAATTTGAGTCATCTTAAACTTCACTCATTTTGTCTGTTCTGATGAAAGTAACAGCAAGCCACTCTTGTACAAAATGTTCTACACTTTGAATTTCACATACTACTATGTATTCTCTTAATTCTCTTGGGCTCGCATTTCTTGGTCAGAGGTAAAACCCCTGTAACTTAATAAACACAATCAGAATACATTTCTTTCTTTAAAAAAAAAAATTATTTACTTTTTAAGAGTAGGAAGAATTTATTGAGAGATAGCTTATGTCTAAGAGAGACAGAAAAGGGCCCAAAACATGGGTTAACCCAGAATACATTTCTAAAGTTTGCTTTCTGGTTACTTTGTTTTGGGAAGAGGATTCTGCTATATAACCCAGGCCAGCCTAGAATTGTGATCTACGAGTCTGTTTCCCAAGCACTGGGATTATAGGCATTCTATGCTTGGCCTCTCTTTTTAAATCTACTTCAAAAGTTTAAAAAAAAAAAAAAATTTGTTGTTTACAATACTTTGGGGTTCCTTTCACTGTTGTGCTTTTTTGTTTGTTTATTTTGTTTTGTTTTGGTGAGTTCAGACTTGGAGAGGCGATTAGATCTGGTAGTAAAGAAATCGGGATGTAAAAACAGAACTGAAATTCATGCTGCTGAATAAGCCTTTGGTACTCTAAACCCTTTAAAATCTCCTTGTTCCAAAGCTAGAATGCATGCTGTCACGTAGAATACCCACTCTAGTGAAAAGTGAAAGTGGATATTAAGTACAACTTCTGGTTCTATAACCACAAAAATTTTTAGGTCCAGTTTAGAGGTGAAGATAGAAGAATTTAAGAAAAAAAAAAAAAAAAAAAAAAAAAAAAAAAAAAAAAAAAAAAAAAAAAAAAAAAAAAAAAAAAAAAAAAAAAAAAAAAAAAAAAAAAAAAAAAAAAAAAGCACAGTCAATAGTTAATTGACAGGAAGAAGAACTGGATAAACATATTTATTGACTAAACTTCCCAATTTATAATAAGAAAAATAAGGATCTCTTACAGTTTTTTTCTCTCTCTTGGCTGGAGGAGGCTGTTGCTGGGTAGGCACTATGATAGGTGCAGACTGATACACTGGCTGACTTGGGTAAAAAGGCGTTCCTGAGGAATTAGAAAAAAAATGAAAAGTGTGAATTTGTCAAACGTTACACGTTATCAATGGTATTATGTGTCTAGGAAATCCTTACAAAAAAGTAAGAAAAAAACTCAGAAAAAAAAACAAAAAACAAACCTAAGCTTTCTTTTTATCTCTTTTCACAAGCTCTCTTTCAGCTTCTGAAGTGGTCAAGAAATCACTCCCAAAATAAGTAATGTCTTAAAGCATTCAACAACATTCAACACAAATAAATAATTCCTGAAGATTGAAGTGAGAGATCTTTAGAAAATTGGAAGTGTAGTATATGGCTACTTTTAAAACTCTTACTTTTGGGACCAATAACTGTTCCAGAAATTCTCAAGTAGGAATTTATCTGTGTGGTAAGGCTTTGGTTACAGGCAGGAGGGAGACTATTTCTCATTCTGGGGAGGGGAGCCTAATAATTCTTACTTATGGATAATCACTGTCATAAGGTGCAACGATTGAGGTTTGATAAATACCTTAGTGTTGGAGGTAGGGGGAAAAATCCACAACAACAACAGAAAAAGTAGCCTACAAAGGCTTTCAGATACTAAGATCTAAATTCCAAACCATATTTTTCTACCATTCTAGAACCCTGAACCTTTGGTCTACTTATAATCTACTTTTATTCTCATCTTTCAAGTACAGCAATCTGAATCAGTCTAAACAGAGTCTGAGAACAAGAAGAACCTCAGAAATGCTTGTGTAGCATCCCCCAAACCCCAAGGTAAAAGCCCTAGCAGGAGGAGGCATAAAACTGGAGTCACAGGGTATATGTGGGCTACAGATTTTTATTGTTTTATTTTTTTGTCTTTTTCAGACAGGGTCTTGCTATGCAGTTCAGGCTGGCCTTGAGCTCACTTCTTGTAGCCCAGGCTGGTCTCAAACTCACACTGATCCTCCTGCCTCAGCCTCCCAAGTGCTAGGACTACAGATTTTAACTTTGTAATGACAGAATATAAAAAGAATCTACATCTTGAGACTGGGTAAATTAGTGAATAAGTACAAGCAGAAAAGAAGCTCAAGGATGAAATGCTTTTAGAAGTCACAGAAAGGAGGAAAGTCTAACAACAGAGACATAAAAGAAGACCAAGGGAATTGGTGAAGAAAGCTGTACAACATTGAGGGAGTGTTCAATATGTCATATGGTGCTGAGAGGTCAACTGTGAATTATCAAGGTAGAAATCATTAGTGATCTCTTTTGACAGAAGCACTCAAGTAAGAAGATGGAAGGTATAACCTCACCCAAGTACACTGAATAGTGAAAGAAAACACAAAAGGGAAGTCAAGATAGACAACTTGTTTTCTTAAAACCTTTGCAGTAAAAAAGGAAACTGAAGAAAGAGAACTGTAATGGACAAGAATGGGGAGTGCAAAAAAAAAAAAAAAGTCCCTTGGTCTAAGTCTTTTCTGTCTCTGTTGCTAGATTTTCCTCCTTTCTCTGACTTTAAAAGGATTTCAGGGGCTCGGCAGGATGGCTCAGTGGTCTAAAGCACCTGCTTAGGAAAGCTTGGGTGGCTGCAGGGACCGCGATTTGATCCCAGGCACCACATGCTGTGCCAGCCCTGCCCTCAGGGCAGGCTGAGCCGGCCATAAAAATAAAACAAACAAACAAAAAGTTCTGAAACAAGAAAAAAAATTTTTTTAATAATAAAAAATAAATAAAATAAATAAAAGGATTTCAACCTTGAGCTTTTTTTCTATTTGTACTTATTCACTAATTTACCCAGTCTCAAAATGTAGATTCTGTTTATGTTCTGTCATTACAAAGTAAAAATCTGTAGTCTCAGCACTTGGGAGACTGAGGCAGGAGGATCAGTGTGAGTTTGAGACCAGCTTGGGCTACAAAAAGTTTAGAAACACA
Organism: Myocastor coypus; assembly: GCA_004027025.1. Taxonomy (NCBI): domain Eukaryota; kingdom Metazoa; phylum Chordata; class Mammalia; order Rodentia; family Myocastoridae; genus Myocastor; species Myocastor coypus. The sequence goes on along the minus strand of PVJA010041031.1, from coordinate 6,341 downwards.
AGAAGGAGGCTGGCCAAATAGCTCAGTGGATTAAAGAGCCTGCAAGCAGGCACAGAGCCCAGGGGTTTGATCCCCGGGCCTTCCTTGCCAGCCCAGGGGACATGCTGAGATGTCAACTGGGACTGCGTATGGTGGTGCATGCCTGTAATCCCAGCTCTTGGGAGGCTGTACACAGGGTCTGATCTAGCAGCAAGGCCCTGAAAACCTGTAAGCACTTCTCTAAAAAAAAAAAAATGAAAAAAAAAACAAAAAAAAAACAGAAAGGGAAGAGACCAACGTGATTTTGCACTACACTAATAGGACTACTCTAGAAGAAGTATTTTTTTTTTTTTAAAAAAGGGAGGATGTAGAGAAAAAATAATTATTAATGTAATATCCTTAAGTGGGTACATGACAGGATCTAATGCACACTGATTAAAGATAAGAAAAAATATGTGCAAAGGTAGTTAACACAGATAAAAATCCTTGGTCTAATAATAAACGATGTTGGCTTTACCATTGATATTACTAACATCTCCCCTATAGCTGCTGAAAACTTCAAGGAGAAATTTCTGGAAAGAAGTATGTTTGCAGTACTACAGTTCTGCATTAGCAACCACGTTAAAGAATCAGACTTGGAAAGGACTTAAGTAGAGGGTAGGAACAGGATTTTAGTAAGTTCAGTGTTAAAAAAAAAAAAATGAAAAAAGAAAAACCTCAGATGTAAGTAAATTGTTCTTAAAGTACAGATCAAATTGGCAATTTTATGCTACTCTTTTATGTCATTAGTTCTTAAACTCAGAAAACACACCCCTAAATTGGTTTCAAATGTTGCTACAGCAGCATCATAATCTGCTTATCTTACTGTATTTTTCAAGTGAAGCGAAATAAGATCCAAAAGGTGAACTACCTCCACTAGGAAAAATAAAAAATCACATTCTGCTCATGAACCATTTTTCAATTACCATAATTGGAATAATCTGGAATATCACATACAGCCCCCATAAATAGTTACTGAATAAATCGCATTTCTATTCTATTAAAATGCAAATTTTCCCAGCACTTTGCAGTTAAGAGTTACTTGGAATGCAGGCCTCTTATACATAGAATGAATTAATTTATTTAGGAAAGAAAGTCTGTCAACTACAATCTAAGGGCCAAATCTATCCTACCACTTTTTATTTTCTAAATAAAACTTTACTATAAAACATACCTGCAGAGGGCTGGTGAGAAAGCTCAGTGGTCTAAAGCACCTGCTTAGGCAAGCTTAAGTAACCACAGGGACCGTGGTTCCATCCCTGGCACCACATGCTGTGCCAGCCCCACCCCCAGAACAGGCTGAGCCAGCCATAGATAAATAAATAAACAAACAAACAAAGTTAATTTAAAAACGTAGTTGCAGACTTTACGTACTACCAATGTCAACTTTTACATAACAGTGGCAGAACAAGGCCTGTAAAGCCTGAGATATTTGCTGATTCATATTTACAAACTGTTGATCCAGTTCTACAACAGTAGTTCCAAAACCCTAATTTATATAAAAAATACATGGCATAATGAAGTACATGCACACTTCCAGGTGTCCCAACTGAAACATTTTTACTGAACTGTTCCTATTCTAAAATTTATTCTGCCCTACTCTTTTATTTGAAAAAAAAAAAAAGGTCTCTGATACAAATATCGACAGCAAATAGTTTTCTTTTTTTTAAATATATATATATATATATATATATATATTTTTTTTTTTTTTTTTTAAGAATTTTTTATTGTATTTTTTTTTTCCTTGTTTCAGAACCTTTATTTGTTTATTCACTCATTTTCATGGCCGGCTCAGCCCGCCCTGAGGGCAGGGCTGGCGCAGCATGTGGTGCGGGGGATCAAACCGCTGTCCCTGAAGCCACCCAAGCTTTCCCAAGCAAGAGCTTTAGACCACTGAGCCATCCTGCCAGGCCCCAGCAAATAGTTTTCTCTAATGATTTTATTAGAAATAGAATGATTTTGTGTTTTATTTCACTTTTTTTTTCATTTTAAATGTATAATCTTAAAAAATCTAGGAACTACTAGTGCATTTAATATTTAGATTTCCGCTCATTTGTAAACTCCAACCAGAACTTTGAGTTTGTTGTTAATTTTTAATTTTTATTAGTGGATGTGTGCAGTACATTTCCTTGTGGAGAGTTCGTATATGTACATAACATATATTATCTAACCATAACTTTCAAACAAATTTGTTTATTGTTTTTTGAAACAGGGTCTCACTCTGTGGTTCAGACTGACCTTGAACTCACTATGTAGTACAGGCTGGCCTCAAATTCATGGTGACCCTCTTGCTTCAGCCTGCAAAGTGCTGCAATTACAGACATGTGCTACCACATCCAGCTTCAAACAAAAGTGTTTAAGATCCCAAAAGGGAGAGAAATATCTTAACATCTACATTCCACAAGATAACCTAGTACAATGTTTACACACTGCATATCTCCTAAAAACATTAAAGACTTATTTTTATTCCTACAGACACAAACATAAAGATTTATTTATTTGTTTATTTATTTTAATTTATTTAGTATTATGGCCAGCGGGTGGGGCTGGTGCAGCATGTGATGCTGGGGATCAAACCATGGTCCCTGTGGTTGCCTAAACTTGCCTAAGCAGGCGCTTTAGACCACTGAACCATCTCGCTGGCCCACACAAACATAAAGATTAAATATTTAGGTTGACAAAGGAAAATCATTTGTCCTACAATATACTGAGAATAGTTATCTCAGCATTTAATGTGATAACAAATATGGGATTACATCTCCAGGAAAACAAATCTAACTCAACTTGGGATGTCAAAGTTTCCCACTTCCACATCCTACAGTGAGTATGAGGCTCAGAAAAAAGGAAAAAGAGAAAAGAGAGGAAAGTCATACAATATAGCTAAATCAAACAGAAGTGGACTGGTTTAAAGAAATGCTGAATAGGACCTTTACTATGGCCAATTCTAAATCTCCCACTATGAACATTACCACCACAATAAACCACATCCCTTTGCCCACAAACTTCAATTTTCTATACTGGCCCATCACCTCTAGAGTTCTTAAAATAATTCCAGTCTCCCAAAGGTATATTTATATGAACAAGCAAAATAGTATTTTTAAAACACTGATAGGAAAAAATGGAAACATTTATATTAATCAAATGGAACTGATAGTCAATTTTCTTCATAATATACAACCATTTTTAAGGAGCATAGAATTCCATGATTACAGTTACACAACTCTAATGGAGAACATTCTTTGGGGGAAAAAAGAATACTTTTAAAGAATCATTATCTAAGAATTAAAACCAACTTGGGGAATAAAATGGCAGTAAGCTGGACTGAACTATGAAGATAAAGGTAGCTCTGGGAAAACTATGCAATTCATAAACTCCAGCAGAAAGGCAAGAATGAGCAAGTTCTGCCTGGGCTGTACTTCCTGATTCTGCCAGAGTATAGTCTTCTGCTCTCGAGGTACTGCGTGAGCATAAAGCAGACCTGCTACTTTGCCTGATCCCAAATAACGACAGACGAGATAAGAGAGAAAAAATTCTGTGTTCTTCTATTTTTGTTTTTTCTTTTTAAAATAAAAAATAAAAATACAAAATGTGAATAGCTCAAAGAAAAAACTTTAACAACTGATATTAGGTCAGCTAGAGCGCTCAGCAGTCTGAAGCACCTGCCTAGTTAGGCAAGTTTAGGCTATGCAGGGACAGCGGTTTGATCCACAACACTACATGCTGCACCAGCCCCACCCCAGGGCAAGCTGAGCTGGCCATAACATAATAAAGAAATAAAGTTTTAAAAATTGGTATTTATATGGAAAATGGTCTTTTTTATGGTCTCAGAACATTCATTCAAAGCCTATCTAGTACTTATAAAGCAATGATGCATTCAGAACCCTTCTTATCTGCACATTTAATGTTAATGAACTGGGGCTGGGGAGATAGCTACGTGGCACAAGTGCCTGCTTGGCAAGTGCAAGGTCATGAATTCAAACCCCAGTCCTGCAAAAAAAAGAGAGAGAGAGAAAGAGAGAGAGAGAACTGTTAATGAATTATCTTTTAATGGCAGAGGCTAAAAACATCTATGTGGAAAATACAGATGGCTATACAATTATAGCCACCCCAGAATAAAACTGGAGTGTCAATTGCTTATAAAGTTAATATGATAAAAATATGTGCCAGCAATAATGCAAGACAAAATTATTTCAATGGTTCAGCTGATGTTTTTAAAATATTTCAATATGAAAAAGTCCATTCAAGTACAGTGATTAAAAATTCTGAAATTACATTGTATCATTTTCAGGATATCAAGAATGTCTCTAGTAAGAAAAAAATACCCCTGAGAAATTTGTGTTGTTTTTCTTTTTTTTTTTTTGTACTTTAGAGAAGGATCTACAGGGTGCGCAGGGGCTCACTACTAGACCGAACTCTAGTGATCCACCTGTTTACAGCCTCCCAAGAACTGGGATTACAGGGGCACACCATCACATGCAGTCTTGATTGTGTCTCAGCATGCCATAGGGGCAGGACTGGCATGGCAGGCCTGGGGATGGAACCCCTGGCCCCTGTGCCTGCTTGCAGGCACTTTAATCTGCTGAGCTATTTAGCTGGCCTTTGTTTTTTGGGTTTTTTTTGTGGGACCAGGGTTCAAACTTACAACCTTGCACATGCTGGACAGGCACTTGTGCCATGGAGCTATATCCTCAGTCCCTGTGTTGTTATTTTTATAATTACTACAAAAACTAAATTATAAGTCCAGCGAGACAGCTCAATTGTCTAAAGCACCTACTTAGGCAAGCTTAGCAACTGCAAGAATCACGTTTCGATCCCTGGCACATGCTGACCAGCCCCACCCCAAGGGTAGGCTGAGCTGACCATAACATACCTACCTACCTACATACATATATATGTTAAAGAAACTGAATTACAGCACATTGCTTTCATGTGTGTTTGTTTGCAGAAGGAGAAATTCTTCTCATAATTTCCTTTTTTTTTTTTTTTTTTTTTTTAGCAAAATAGATTTATTGGGGGAAAGAAAGCTCCTGTCCGAGAAACAGGAGGAGGACCTGAGCAAGTTAGCCCCTTTTCCCATAATTTCTTCAGAACATATCCGACACCTAAGATTGTTTATTTTATAAGCTTGAAGGTATGCAACACTTTAAAACATGTGTACACACGAATACTTATTTAAAAAGTTATACCTTCCCATTCCACCAAATAAAAAATACAAATACTCTTAAAAAAAAGGAATACTATGTAGCTTTTAGCAGAAATATGAAAAAAATCTAGAGGTTACAAAGGGAAACATTTCTGTGACTATATGGTGAGGTTAAAAAAAAAGTTTTACAATTTTTATAGTTTTGTACTCATTTAAGATAAAAGAAAAAGCGGGGCGTGGTGGTGCACACCTGTAATCCCAGCACTTGGGAGGCTAAGACAGGAGGATTGAAATGAGTTCGAGGCCAACCTGGGCTACAAAAGTGAGTGCAAGGCCAGCTTGAACTGCATAGTAAGACCCTGTCTCAAAAAGAAAAACAAACAAACAAACAAAAAAACCCAAAAAGATGAAAGAAAAAATAATATATGACACTATTAAATGATATTTCTTTAGAGTGTCAGAAGAAGAGAAACTGGTTGTTTTGACTTTATGGATTCTCTGTAACTAGTCATCATTAACTTGCTTGTTTATATACTGAAATAAATTTGATTTCCAGATCATTTTCTAATATTAAAGAAACAGTATTTAATTTATTTATTTTTTTTTTTTCTTTTTTTTTTTTTTTTTTTGTGGGACCAGGGTTCGAACTCACGACCTTGCACTTGCCCAGCAGGCACTTGTGCCTCGGAGCTAGTGACTACTGGACCTGAAGAATTCACTGAATTAAAAACTCTATCAAAGGATAAACATATCAATACCTGAGCTACATAACTGCACCTCAACACATTTCTATTTTATTGATTGACTGATTGATTGTCTCTTTTTTTGAAACAAGGTTTCACTATGCAGTTCAGGCTGGCATTGAACTCACTTTGTAGCCCAAACTGGCCTTGAAATTGCAGCAATCCTTCTGCCTCAGCCTCCCAGGTGCTGGGATTACAGGCATGCACCATCATACTTGGCCTACTCTGCTGGATTTTTGAGAGAGAGAGAGACAGAGAGAGAGAGAGAGAGAGAGAGAGAGAGAGAGAGAGAGAGAGAGAGAGAGAGAGAGAGAGAGAGAGAGAGAGAGAGAGAGAGAGAGAGAGAGAGAGAGAGAGAGAGAGAGAGAGAGAGAGAGAGAGAGAGAGAGAGAGAGAGAGAGAGAGAGAGAGAGAGAGAGAGAGAGAGAGAGAGAGAG
>PVJA010041030.1:0-18149 GCA_004027025.1 Myocastor coypus | reverse complement strand
TGTCTTTTTGAGACAGGGTCTCGCTATGCAGTTCAGGCTGGCCTTGAGCTCACTTTCATAGCCCAGGCTGGTCTCGAACTCACACTGATCCTCCTGCCTCAATCTCCCAAGTGTTGGGATTACAGGTGTGAGCCACCACGCCTGGCTAGGGGGCCTCTCTAAATTGTTAAATTGCATAGGCTGGGCTTGAACTTGTGATTCTCCTGCCTCAGCCTCTCAGAGTGCTGCAGTTATAGGTGTGGCCACCATGCCTAATGCAGAAAATTCTGCTTTATTTCTATACAACTTCTATTCACTGTCTAACAAATGCCACACTGATGCAGGAAGAAAACACTGATCTGGGGTGGATGACCTCCAGTTGGGAACCTCCAAATGATATAAGGAAAACTGATCTCCAACCTGAAAAGTACCTGGGATGAGTTCGTATTCTCTAAAACCGAAGAATGAATTTTAGGAACAAATGGAAGTAATGAGCAGAACATATTTATTGAGGGAAAGAAAGCTCCTGTCCAAGAGAGGGACAGGAGGTGGGTCCAGCGTGAGTGTCCCCTGGAAGCTGTCTCTTCCAGGGACTTTTATAGAGAAGACATGGGAACTAGCTTAGGTGGGTATGAGGTGGGACAAAGACTATGGCCAACCAATGACAGTATAAGCACCATTGCTCAGGTAAAATTGATTAACATTGGGATCCAGTGGGAAGGCAAGTCAGGTAGCAAGTGGGCAAGAATACTACCTATTGAGCTTGAGCTTGTGACTCTTTCCAGGGTCTCTTAAGGTGATTGATACTTATTTAGCATATCAATCCCTGATGCCCACCCTTAAGGAAGTATGTAGTTGCTTCTGTTTACTCTTGTCTTGAGATCTGGCCCATGGCAGAAGAGTGTCTGTCTCTAGCTGGAAAGTCACCTTGTCTTCCATGTCGTCCTTGAGGACCTGACCCTGTCTGACTGTTTATAATATTTCTATCTAATTTACCTGCCTACAACAATACCATGTTAGAACAGACAGTGAGACTCTTGTGTTTTCCTCGAGATAGAGGAAAACATTTTCTTGGGCCATTGAAGGTCATTAATGTTCCCCTGCTGCCACCTTGATCCTATACTGACAGACTGAAAATCCTCATTGGTTCATTTAAAATATTCCCAATTATTACCTACAGCTTTTGCATTTTTGTTGTTGTTGTTTTATTGTGTATCTCTTCAAATATTTCATAGTTACCTTATACTCTGATTGTAATATCTGAACTGCTTGGGAATATCTTTGGTATCTTTCTTTTTTTCTTTTTTTTTTTGTCTTTTTGAGACAGGGTCTCACTATGCAGTCCAGGCTGGCCTTGAGCTCACACCAATCCTCCTGCCTCAGCCTCCAAGTGCTGGGATTACAGGCGTGCACCACCACGCCCGGCTTCTTTGGTATCTTTCTGTTGTCTTTTGTTCTGGTGCCTCATTTCCACGTGTTGATTTGTTTTTCCAGCACAAGGAACTCAATTCAGGGTCTTTGCATTGAACTACACTGCAGGCCTTTCTTATCTTTTTTTTTTTTTTTTTTTTTTTTTTTTTTTTTTTTTTTTTTTTTTTTTTTTTTTTGTCTTTTTGAGCCAGGGTCCTGCTATGCAGTTCAGGCTAGCCTTGAACTCACTTTTATAGCCCGGGTTGGTCTTGAACTTGCACTGATCCTCCTACCTCAGCCTCCAAGTGCTGGGATTACAGGTGTGTGCCACCATGCCCAGCTTGCACTAGCATTCCTTATCTGCGGCTTTCTCTAATCTATTTCATCTTTTATTTTTATTCACTTATTTTTGAGATGGGGGCTTGCTGTGTGGTCCAGGATGGCCTTGTGGCAATCCTCCTGCCATAGCCACTTGAGTGCTGCAATTGAGGTTCATGTCACCCCCTCCAGCCTACACCATTTCATCTTTTTTTTTTTTTTTTTTTTGTCTTTTTGAGATAAGGTCTTGCTATGCAGTTCAGGCTGGCCTTGCACTCATTCTGCAGCCTAGGCTGGTCTCGAACTCACACCAATCCTCCTGCCTCAGCCTCCCAAGTGCTGGGATTATAGGCATGCGCCACCATGCCTGGCTACTGTTTCATCTTCATGTGATTTTTTTGTTTTTGTTTTTGTTTTTTTTTTGTGTGTGTGTGTGTGTTTTAGTAAGGGTCTATAGGGTATACAGGGTCTTACCACATAGATCAGACTCAGTGATTTGCCTGCAGCCTCCCAAGAGCTGGGATTACAGGCATGTGCCACCCACTTAGTCTCAATCACTGTCTCAGTGCACCTAGGGTGTAGGGCTGGCATGGCATGCTGGGGATTGAACCCAGCCCCTGTATCTTCCTAAGCAGGCGCTTTAATCTGCTGAGTTATTTGGCAGGCCCTCTCATCTTCATGTTCTTATTCCCTAACCTTTCTCCACAGCCATTCTTCCATGATTCACCCAACAAGCTTCACTGGGTCCCTAGTTCATGAACACTAGGCTGGCTGTTGACCAGGGCTTACTCTTTCCTCTCAGAACCTACAGGGAGCAAAACAGGCTACTTCAGAGGGCAGCTGGGGATGCTGTACGGGCACAGAGGTACCATGGGAACTCAGCCGAGCAGCCTGGCAGCTAACTGTGAAGGTGACAAGAGCTCACTGGGCCGGGCGTGGTGGCTCACCCCTGTAATCCCAGCACTCGGGAGGCTGAGGCAGGAGGATAGGTGCAAGTTCCACACCAGCCTGGGCTACAAAAGTGAGCTCAAGGCCAGCCTCAACTGTATAGCGAGACCCTGTCTCAAAAAGACAAAAAAAAAAAAAAAAAAAAAAAAAAAAAAAAAAAAAAAAAAAAAAAAAAAAAGAAAAGAAAAAAAGAGCTCACTGGACTTACACTGGGCCCTAGAGAGTCACGCTAAGTAAGCCAAGCTGAGCAAGCTGAGGGGAGCCTGGGTGAGGCTGTAGCACAGGGAGGGGCAACTGCACAGCTGAGCAGAGCCAGGTTCACACCAGGCAGTGAGGGGCAAGGCAGGCAGGTGTGAGCCAGTGCTGAACAGGACAGGTAGGGTGGAGATTAAGCACAGGGGACTAGTGGTCAGCTGTCTTGCTGACCCCCACTCCCCCCCCCCCTTAGGCAGGAATCTAAACAGCTAAACCTCTGGCCAGCAACTCAGTTTAGATCACACTTGCAGTGTGATGGGGCAGGCAAGGCAGGAAGGGAGATGGAGACTTGCTGCTCAGCTGAGAAGGAAGCCAGACAAGAAGTGGAGGGGGTGCTGCAGGGTGACAGCACGGGTGTCTCTGCCCATGCTGGGCTCTCACAGGATGGCTGTCTTTGCAAACAACACCCAAAAGGACCTGAGTGCTCACAACCCTGCTTAGCAGGGAACAGCAGTACAAGTTACAATGCCTTTCACAGGAGATAAAGCGCACGCTCCACAACCCCTGTACCTGCCCACCTGGATTTCATGCTGACTGGCAGAAGATATAAGTTTAGGAGCAGCTGCCACCAGGCACGGTGCCATATGCCTGTGACCCCCCCAGCACTCAGGAAGCTGAGGTAGGCCAGTCTGGACCACACAGTAAAACTTTATCTCCACACACTCCAAATGACAACTTAAAATCAGCAGCTTCTTCAGTGCCACCTATAAGGCAGCCATCACTTTTCAATAAAAGGCTGGGGCCAAACCCGTGTTGCCCCACACCCCATCCATAGGATTCTGACCCAGGTGCATGCTCTTTGACAGCCTGTCATCCTTCATGCCAGGTGGGCAATGCTTACCCCCTCTTCCAAGAATTTCACTTTGAGGGCAGGCCAAATAGTTCAGTAGATTAAAGTGCCTGCAAGCAGGCACAGAGGTGGACTTCTGATCCCTGGGCCTGCTATGCCAGCCCTGCCCCTGAGGCATGTTGAGATGTCAATTGAGACTGGGTGTGGTGGCCCACATCTGCAATCCCAGCATTTCAGAAGCTGATAACAGACAGATGACTATGAGTTTGATCTAGTAGTAAGACCCTTCTCTAAAATACAAAAAAGAAAAAAAAAATTCACTTTGCCTTCTGTGACAGCTCTCTGCAGTGGTTCTCAACCTGTGGATCACAACCCTAGTGGGGGTTAAACGACCAAAACACAGGGGTTGCTGTTTGTATTAGTTACTTTTTTGCTCGTTGCTGGAACAAATACCCAACACTCAAAATGAAGGAAGGAAAGGGTTTTTTAGCTCACAGTTTGTGGAGGTTTCAGTCCATATTCGGCTGGCCCAAGGCTGAGTGGAACAGAGCAGAGAGCATCCAGTTCATGGCGGCGGAACAGCAACAAAATGGCGGCAGAGGCAGCCAGTCAATCCGGGCAGCAGAGCAACAGCAACAGCTAGAACTCCAGTCTGTCTCTCTGTCTCTCTTTATATTACATTCAGGCTCTCCGCCTTAGCTCCCGCCCTAGGCTACACCCATAATCCCAGAAGTACTTCCACCCATAATCCCATCAGTACTAAATCCCATAATCCCAGGGATCATGGATCAAGTCTCAAACTCTAGAAGTCCCCGCCCAGTGACTCCATGAGGCTTTGGGGGGACAACTAGAAATAAACCATAACACTGTTCCAAATCATAACTAGCAAAATTACAGTTTTGAAGTAGCCACCAAAATTATTTTTTAGTCTGGGGTCACCACAACATAAGGAACTGTATTGTGGGATCATGGCATTAGAAAGGTTGAGAACCACTGATGTAGAGAGAGCCACCCTATTGGCCCTTGCTGAGCTAGCTTGTTGGCTCTGTTTACCTTTTTTTAGTATTGGAAATTGAACTCAGGACTTAACACTTAGGGGCTGGGGAGATAGCTCTGTGGCACAAGTGCCTGCCTAGCAAGGGCAAGGTTATGCGTCCATCCAAACCCCGGTCCTGCCAAAAAAAAAAAAAAAAGAAAAAAAGAAAAAGAAAAAGAAAAAAGCACCTCACACTTGCCAGGCAGGCTCCATGTTCCTGAGCTACACTCAAGGTCCTGAATAATTTTAGACTTCCTGCACACCACCACCTTACATTCCTGAGATGTACTTGTCCAAAGAAACCAACCATGGTACCTGTCTCTAACATCATCTGCCTTACACCTTCATCTTTATGATGGAGGACATTTCGTCTTGACGATTCTCAGAAGTATTTTCTACAATGTGTCCTGATTAGAATATCCCACAGGGGCCAGGGAGATAGCTCTGTGCCTGCCTGGCAAGTGCAAAGTCGTGAGTTCAAACCCCGGTCCTGCTAAAACAAACAAAAAAAAATAATATCCCACAAACCAGAGGGTCACTCCCGAGATGTGGTTCTAACCTCACGTGGCTGGGCCGGGATGGGTCAGGTTGTTCCTTGAAGTTACTATTTTTCCTCCCAGACCTTATCCTTTCCAAAGTTGAGTCACCAGGTCCAGCCAGCCACTGTGCTTGTGTGAGGTCTCCATTTGCCACAGAGGAATGTCTACCTATGCTGCTTAGAATTTTAAGACTTGTAAATCTCCCCCTACCCTTTTTTTTTGGTTGTTGTTTTTGTTTTTTGGTGAGACCAAGGTTCAAACTCACGACCTTGCACTTGCCAGGCAGGCACTTGTGCCACGGAGTTATCCCCCTGCCCTCCACCCCTTACTCACTTATTAAAACTGTTAAGATCCAATTTCTTTCTGAGCTGGTGTAGCTCACTATGTAGCACAGGCTGGCCTTGAAACAAGACTACTGCTTCAGCCTCCCCAGAGTGCTGGCATGACAGGGTGTGAACTGCCACACTAGGCTTGAAAAAGAAAATGTTCATTGCCCAGTGGGAGTGGTGGCACATACCAGTAATTCCAACCTTTGAGGAAGCTGAAATAGGACTACTGTGAGTTCAAGGCCAGTCTGAACACCGTACAGTTGACTTACAAAAACCACATGCATGCACGCACCTACATGCGATGTTCTGGAGACTGAACTCAGAACCTTGCACTTGCCAGGCACACACTTATTCTACTGAGCTATCTTCCCAGCCCCACAAAAACCACATATGAATGCTCCTGAACCAAAAAAATCTAGATGAAAGGTTTCCCTTTAAGTTAGGAATGGCCACTTAAGCTGTTGCTTTCCAGTGGTGGTAGAGAAGGCCTCAAAACTACCAAATTGCACAGCTTATAACTAAAGCTGCAATTTAAAAAGTACAGTCCAGGGAACTTCTCAGGTCGTATTCTCCTACCTGAGCAAGTACATTTTTCCTGTTAAATAAAGAAGTGGAACTCTCAATACTGGTTTTCTTTGCTGTTACTGGGGGGGAGGGGGGGGCACCTTTCCCATTGAGTTTAACACTGAATGGGTGATAGGTCCATGTGGTGGTGAACACCTGTCACCCCAGCACTTGGAAGGCTGAGGCAGGGGGATCACTTCCACATTTGAGGCCGGCCTGGGCCACATAGTGAACTCAGGGCAAGCCTGAACTACACAGCAAGACACACACAAAAACCAAACAAGGGGTGATATATTGTCTGGGCTGCTTTGATGCAGTAACCCACTCGTTCCTCAGTGTTTCCATCGGCCTCATCATATATACACATTGCTCAAAATATGCCATTACAGGTTTACACTAGCAGCATCTCCAGCTAGGCAGGATGGTACACACTTGTACCATCTGTACCACTTATGGAGGATCTTTGAGCCCAGCCCGTACCCCCTTAATAATAAAAAGGGGTAAGAATGTAGTTTGTTGCAAAGGCTCTGGACTCAATTCCCAAAAGAAAATTAAACTCCAAACTAAACATGTGGCAGGCCGGCGAGATAGCTAAGGAGCACATCGGCCTGCCTGGCGAGTGCAAGATCCTGAGTTCAATCCCCAGTTCTGCAAAAGAAATCAAACCAAACCAAAACACACACACGCTCTAAACCTGTCGTGGACCACTCTGAAATCTTCTAAGAACTGTCTCCATTTTAGCTGAGCCCTACCCTACTTCCACGTACTGCTATGTAGAGCTGGCTAGGACGTTTCCTTATCCCTTCAATCAGCTTTAAGTAATGCACTTTGGTCTAGCCAAGGTGCTGGTGGTAGCCTGAGAACAGTAGGAACTGGTGTTTCCCTGGGTCCTCCACCAGCTGCTTGCTCTTGTGTAAACCTGAAAGGTGGGATGAAGAAGCAACGCTCCATGCTGTCCCGTCCTCTGGGATCAAGCCTTGAGATAACAGGTTTTCATTTCCTGGGGCTTGAAAGATTACACGTTGGGCCCAGCAGGATGGCTCAGTGGTCTAAAGCGCCTGCTTAGGAAAGCTTGGGCAGCTGCAGGGATCGTGGTTCGATCCTCAGGGCAGGCTGAGCAGGCCATAAAAATAAACAAAAGTTCTGAAACAAGAAAATAGAAACTACAAGGGCCCGGCGGGATGGCTCAGTGGTCTAAAGCACTGGCTTGGGAAAGCTTGGTTTCAGGGACTGCGGTTCGATCCCCGGCACCACATGCTGGGCCAACCCTGCCCTCAGGGCGGGCTGAGCCGGCCATTAAAATTAAAAAAAAATGAAATTACACATCAGAGCTGAAGCCCCAACCCAAAACATGAGATTCTGTATCAATTATGTAATGCATGTTACTCTTTCTGCATATTGTAGAACTCATTTTAGGTCTCCCAACTAGCCCAGCTCACCTACTTTCCACCACTCACCTCAAGCCATTCCTACCATGAACGAGTAAAATCCAGGTTCAACCCTGGGTTGAACCTAGGACCCCCTGGCTCCCCAAACTGCAAATACACCTTCAGTCTTTACTATTGCCATGGGTTGCACTGGGTGTAGGCTGGAATTTGATGGTATTTCAGTAACTTATCCACGGGATCATGCATATAAACTCAGACTGAGGAGCAGGAGGGGCTCTTGCTGATTTCTGTCCTCTAGAACTCACTACCACCTTGCACTCTCCACCTCCTCAGCCCAGGGAGGTCCCCCCCCAACAGCCCTGCCTCTCCTAGCTCCAGGGTACTGAGCAACCCCCACCTAGTGGCCATCCTTGAAGCTGGATGGCAGCTTCTGGAAAGCAGTAACTTTCTGTTCTTCATGGCTGATGAAAATAGGACTTGGTGTGGATGTGGGGTGGGGTGACTGCATCTTAGGTACTTTATGTACCAATGTGGAACTACCTCAAGATCTGCCAAGTGGAGACAAGCAAGCTGCAGGCGAGTGAGCTGCCCGTTCTTCACAGAAGGTGTGGGGGAGATACGCCCACATGCTGGTATATTTGGCTCCGGTCTGGAGCTTCTCTTCTGCTCGGGCTACACTTGGATCAACAGTTCCCACTGAAGCTCTTTAAGAACCAGTCCACTTTTGGAACGGGCATCCTCCACTTTCAGACAAGATCTCTGAGGCCCTGCTCTGTTTTGGACTGTGTAGGCGATCTAACACCCTAGTGCTGCTGCCACCTCATCTTACCTCAGCTGGCTGCAGAGCCCGGGTAAGCTGGTACCACCTTCCTGTGCAACAAGTCCTCTACACCTCTAAAGCAGCACACTGCTGTGTGCCTCCTGCACACCTAGGTGGGGGAAGAAAACAAACACCCCTCAGGGACCCCACCCAAGGAAAGAGTGGTGCTGAAATAGTGTACATGAACGCAATTTATTAACAGAAAGCAATTTGAGCTTCGTTCACAGACGGCGACCACGGCGACCTCCCTTCCTGCGGGTGCTGTCAGATGGGATGGGGGTAACATCCTCTGTGGAAAAGAAGAGAAAACATCATTGTCTGGAGCTAGTTCTCAAAATATCCCAGTTAGTCTCCCTTCACTTCCCAGAATGGTAAACATGCTGAGAGCACAGGGACTTTAGAGGTAGGGGATGCACCTACTGACTTCACTGACTATTCTGGAAAAACCCCACCAAAGCAATCAGAAAATATGGCATCAGGGATGACAAGATAGCTTGGCAGACCTTAGTCTAAGCAAACACAGGAACTAGAGTCCAATCCCTGGCACCACATGTCACACCAGCTCTGCCCCTCAGTGTGCTGAGCCAGCCACTGAGACCAGGTATGCGGCACACACCTATAATCCCAGTGCCGGGAGGCTGAAAACAAGATCACTAGGAGTCCAAGCTGTATGGTGAGATCTTGTATCAACTACATTAAAAACAAGCAAACAAAACCTCATCTTCAGACTAGGACATGCTAAAGCTTTAGACTGACTGCAGAGACAATGGGGAAGAGTGGGCTAAGGGCTCCTTGAGGAGCTGGAAGGGATCCGGTCACAGACATGGAATCACTATAGTCAGGAGTGGCAGTCTTGGTATGTGGTGGGCAGAGACCAACTTAACAATGGCCTGCTGTGAACATGATCCACAGATAATACTAGCAATGCCCCGAAGCAACACTGAGAGAGATGAGACTTTCAAGAGATTTTAAGTCTCATAGTTTTACCCTCTACCCATAGGGCACAGCACACGGTTTTGGGGTCAATGCTTCAAAATCAATCTACATATCGGCTATGTGAAGAGTGCACTCACCAATTCTCCCAATCTTCATTCCCGAGCGAGCGAGTGCTCTGAGGGCTGACTGTGCACCAGGTCCAGGGGTTTTAGTCCTAGGAAATGAAGGATTAAATTAGCCAAGACAATGAGAATTCTTCCGAGAGTTCATACTCTAATTCAACAATCTGCAAACTTTTCTAGGCTTGTGAATTAGGTCGTTTGTTGCTTATTTCCTACAAAGGGCAGCGAAGAATCCTTTCAAACACGTCAGAAAATTACTCCTGGCCCTGACTGTATAAAAAGCTGCTGCAGGTCAAATCTGGTATGGGCCAGGCTGCCTACCTAAGCCTTTCCCTCCCTGGTATGCATTGTGACCATGCCATCTTTCCAGCTGCTCCATCCAAGACACCTCCACCACCTCTGGTCTGCTTCCCATCCATCGGTCACCTCGTTCCCAGGTTCCGCCCTGTCCTAGATGCAGTAAGGCTCCTTCAATTGCCTTATGGCACTCTTTCCTACATAGGGGCTCATGTTCCATTTTCACCTCAAGATACATTCTTTGCAGTGGTCCCTGCCTGGAATATTCCTGGTGCGTTCCCTCGCAGAGAGGATCCATAGCTGATCTTGTGGGTCTTTGTTTTTGTGTAGCTCTGGTGACTGAGCTAGAGCTTGTTCTTACTATTTCAGTGCTATTGCCAAGCTTCAGCCCCATTCCTAAATTTCAACTACACTATATCACCAAATCTATACAAATTGTACTTTTGTTTTCTAGTATTTACCACAAGTGGAAACCATAGACACTATGTTGTTTTAAATTAAGTGTGTGTGACTCTCTGCCAACCTAGGTGCCACACAAGGAAGGCAGAGGCCATGACTGCTTTTTTTCATCACTCTTGTATCAGCAAGGATACATGCAAATTTCAACTACTTCACTTTACATGCTATCTTGCTCTAGGTCACAAGTCAAAATCAAGACTTAAACCTCAGCACTCTGGCACCCAAGGCCAGCCATCGATCTTGCCACCACCTGGTTCCAGCTTTCCATACCTGTTTCCTCCTGTGGCCCGGAGTTTGATATGCAGGGCAGTGATGCCCAATTCCTTGCACCTCTGGGCCACATCCTGGGCAGCCAACATGGCAGCGTATGGGGAGGACTCATCTCGATCAGCCTTCACCTTCATCCCACCAGTCACACGACAGATGGTTTCCCTGGGGTTACAGAAGCAAAGCGTCTTTATTCCCAAAAAGGTATTCACTGAGTTCCACACCATGTGATAGAATGGGAATTTATTTATTTATTTATTTTTGCTTTTTTTTTTGAGACAGGGTCTCACTGTGCAGTTCAGGCTGGCTTTGAGCTCACTTTTGTAGCCCAGACTGGTCTCAAACTCACAACGATCCTCCTGCCTCAGCCTCCAAAGTGCTGGGATTACAGGCGTGAGCCACCACGCACAGCTAGAATGGGAATTTAAACATATACCCTATCCTGGATAAGACAGCTGCGAACACTACCTTCAAGGGCTCAGTTAGCTCTACACTGTTAGCTCTATACTTTTTTTTTTTTTTGAGGGGGGTAGTGTTTTTCAGCCTCCCAAGTGCTGGGATTACAGGCACGCGCCACCATGCCCAATTTCAGCATACCCTGGGGCTGGGGTGAGCATGACAGACTGGGAATCGAACCACCAACCCCTGCATCTACCTAAGTAGGTACTTTAATCCACTGTAGCTCTACACTTTAACACTTTCCTTTAACATAAAGAGCCTCATAATTACTCTACAAGCATATAATGAGGATTAGAAGGAAAGCCAAACTAAAAACTGCAGTGACAAACCCTAACCTAACCCCCCCCCCTAAAAAAAAACAAAATTAAAAAACCTGCAGTGACTTCATACAAGTCATAAAACTTGATAATGGCAGTCAGAACCTGTACTTGGGACTGACTTGCAATCCTGTATTGCAGCCAGAGTACTGACATCAAGGAGCCAGTGCTGATCACCCTAAGGCCACAGGGATACCACCTAGGAAGTTACAGTATTTGTGGGAAAAATGAATAAGCACACTCCTCTCCTCAACAAAACAGTAACTGCTGTTTACTGAGGACCCCTAACTGCTCCCCTTGGCCCCAGGTCCTGTCTTCCTTCAGCCTTTGCCAGCTAGGTTTTGTGCATGCCCACTCAGGTACTCACTTGCCAGAGAGATCAGTGACATGGACAAAAGTATCATTGAAGGATGCAAAGATGTGACAGACACCAAACACATTCTCTCCTTCAGCCACCTGAGGCCCAAGGCTGATGACCTGTTCTTCCTTCTTTTCCTTCCCCTTGCGAGGTGCCATTTCTGAACAGAAGCACAAAAATGTCAATGTTAAAAGGAGACAGTTTCCAGAACCCTCCTTCCTTGGCTACCGAAGAAGCCCTGTTCTCGTAGTTATTCTTCTCTTGTTGCTGGGACAAACACCTGACACTCAAAATAAAGGAAGAAAAGGCTTATTTAGCTCACAGTTACTGGGGGTTTCAGTCCATATTTGTTTTGGCTGGCACAAGGTGGAGTGGAACAGGGCAGACAGCATCCAGTTTATGACAGCAGAACAGCAACAATCGTGACAGAGGCAATCAATCAACCAGGGCAGCAGAGAGCAACAGCTTAGCATGAGTCTGTCTCTCTCTCTTTTATATCACATTGGGGCTCTCTGCCTCAGCCTACCCCCTCAGGCCACACCCATAATCCTAGAAGGACTGAGACCCATAGTCCCATTAAAACACATAATCCCAGTGGATCACGAGTCAAGTCTCAAACTCTGGAAGTCCCCGTCCCATTATTGCATCAGGCTATGGGGGGCGCAACTAAACATAAACCAAGCACCTGTTTAACTAGGTGTGGTACTACATGCTTGAAATCCTAGCACCCCCCCCCCCCCCCCCCGCACTGAGGTGTGGTCATTGAAGTCTGAGCCTCACTCAATTGAACTTTTCAATAATAAATTGGGAAAGAGCTGGACATGGAGGCTGTGGCAGGATTGTTGCCAAGTGAGGCCAGCTTGAACTGTATAACCAGATCCTTTCTCAAAACAAACAAAAAACAACAACAAAAAAAGGCTGGAGAAGTGGCTTAGCGCAAAGGCCCTGGATTCAATCTCTAGTACCATAAACAAAAAACTGTTTTGCTCCTGTGTTTCTACCTCTTTCTACATATACTCTTTATCTCTTCCCTGTTAACACCAATCTTTTTCTGCACTTGGAGGATGTCAACTGCTGACTAAAAAGAAAACCAGAAGCAACAAAAAAGCATAGCTCCCCACAGATCACAAACATCCCTAACTTTTACCCAGTGGTCCTCCAAAATGCAGACAACTCACTCTTCGGTATCTGGAGACCAGAACATAACTGGTTTTGCAAAACTGGGCAAACCAATTCTCTCTTGCCAGGCATGGTGGTATACAATTGGGATCCCAGCACCATGGGAGGATGAGACAAAGAGTATGTCCACAAGTTTGAGGTCAGGCTGGGCTGTATGATGAGTTCAAGGCCAGTTTGAAGCTCACAGTGAGACCATATCTCAGACAAAGGGCTGGGGATTCGGCTCAACATCAAGGCCCCACAAATGAAAAATGTGTTCTTGTGACTTTTACTGTTCCCAATATACAAGCTAAGAAACTGATTTGTTCAGTGTAACATAGCAAGTTGCAGAGCAGAGAGCAAGAATCTCAGTTCACGTATGTTACTTCCAACAACACCAGAACTTTGGTGGCCCTAACGTTTGTCTTTTTGAAAAAAAAAAAAAAAAAAAAACAGGGTTTCACAATGCAGTTTACGCTGGCCTTTTAACTCAACAGTGATCCTCTTGCCTCAGCCTCCTGAGTGCTAGAATTACAAGCGTGTACCTCATTTACAGCTTAGTCTCAAAGAAATCTTAGAAACTAATCCAGAAACTTAAGGTCAGGATCAGTATCTAGGTGGTGCCCAGACCCAGTGCCTCAATTCTACACCTATTCCTTAGCTTAGCATTCAAGAAAGAGTCCCTGGCCAACAAAGCCCTCCAGCCTCCTCACTCTACCAGTTCTCTCCAGAAACATGGAAGACTAGAAGGATGCCTCCAGCCTGGAGCCCCAGTCCTTCTGACCATCCAGACCTTTGACTGCTAATACAATTTAATGTTTTTGGAAGAGTAACACAAATGAAACATTTCAAGCTATTCCCACAGACAGGGCAGAGAACATCAGTAGGGGGTGGCCAGGATCCTGTTACCAACACAAAACTTCACCAGGGCTGCACTCCGCGCTTTTCATCAAGATGCCTCTACCCTCGATCCCCGACTTTGCACGTCGCCAGGGCTCTCGAGTTCCCTGAGCCTTCCTTACATGCTGGCGTCTGGTTACAGTATGCACTACCGGTGCAGGCTTGGGCGTCCTAACATCAGTCTAAGGAGCATAACCGGTGGGGAAGCACTGGAGCGAAGGTGCACTAGGAGAGAAGCCCCAAGTTCTCTGGAATACCTAGGGAGATACCACTAGATGTCAACCAACACAAGTTCCGACAAGCTGTCTGCTCGAGTTTGTCTAACGCCCTGCAATGAGAGGAATGTTCACCTGGCTGGGTTCTGCACCAGGACACACTTATATACAGCCCCTACCACCAGTTTGTGGCCTAAGAAGCCGACTTCGCGCGAGCAGAACACGCAACGCGCTCAAGTCAGCAACTAGCATCACCGGACTCAGCAGCACCCGGGGGGCCAGCTGCCCCGGAATCCCTCCTGGAATCCGCACATAACTCCACGAAACGGCGTGACTATTATTCCTCTTTTCTGGCAGGGGTACGACCACCCAGGAAGAAGCCGGCGGGACTGAGGTGAGACCAAACGCCGTAGTGCGGGCCTTAAGGCCTGCACCAGCACTCACCCGCGCTTCAGACGCTTCCGCCCGAGCCGCCTTGGGGAACCAGGCGCAAACCTGATCGTCAACCGACCGTGATCCGGGTCAGCCGGCCACGCGACTCTCACCCAGAATTTAGCTCAGTCAGAAAGACTCCAATCCCACACTCTCAGCCCGCCCGACGCACCCCAGCCAAAGGATGCCACAAGATTGTTCAAGGCCAGGCCTCCTACCTACAGGTCGTCTCCAGACAAGGCTACCGGAAAGAGAACGCGGGAGGGGGCGGGGCGTACGTCATTTCCTGTTCCGGAAGCGTACCTTTGAGGTCAACGGGCGAAGCGTGTGTTTGGAAGACGACACTTTTATTATTCCAGAGAGATTAAGACTCGCCCTCGACAAACGTAGCGTGCTTTACCGAGAACGAAAAGAGCGAGGAGACTGAGTGTCGCTGTGAGGGAGTCTACCTACGCGACGGTATGATGCAGAGATACGGAATGGAACGAGATTTAGGAGATACGGTGGCCGCGGCTAGACGGACTTCCGCCAGCCTGACTGCGCGCCTGGCAGCCTAGAAGCGTCAGCGCTCCTTGTGGTGCGGAGAAGAAGAACAGCGGCCAAACCACTAGAGGTCCATCATTTTGCCTACTTCCTAGAACAAGGTGAGAATAAATTATTCAGTACTTTTATGCCTGACTCCTCTAAGCAACTTGCATACACTGTTTTATTTCACAGCGTTATCATACAAGTACAGTTTAGAATTACCTTGTACAGGTAAGAAATGTTAACCGAATGTAGCTGGAAATACTGGGAAGGACTAGCAGATTTTGGCAAATAGTAAATACACATACTTATGTGCACAGACATGTACACACACATATATAAAGTATATAGGCTGAGTACGATGATACATGTCTGTAATCCCAGCACTAGAGAGGCTGAGACAGGAATATTATGGGAAGTTGTAGGCCTGCCAGCCCTACATAACAAAACCCTGCTTTAAAAAATTTTTTATTTTTTTACACACACACACACACATATATATATATATATATTTTAAATTTTTTTCTGTCAGGGATTCTTAAGGCTATATGACATCATTCTACTTCATGAGTTACAACCCCAAACCCCTTCCCTTTTGGTACCTCCTTAACAAGCCATCTATCATTAAGATGACAGAACAATAAAACCCCCTCGTTCCATAGGTTCAGGCCCAGGCCAGGCAGACTGGCCACAGCTTAATGGTGGATCTAGAAAACTTGCTGCAAAAGGGATCAACTTGGTAAGGGAAAGCCTCTCATGAGCCTTGTCAGATATTTCAGTAAACCCCACACAGCACCATTGCATCTGGAGAATGAACTGTTTAAGGGGTGTGTGCATGTGTGTGTGTGTGTGTGTGTGTGTGTGTGTGTGTGTGTGTGTAGACAGGGTCTTGCTGTGTAGTTCAGGCTAGTCTTGAACTCACTGTGTGGCCCAGGCTGACCTCAAGCTCACACCAGTACTCCCACCTTAGTCTCCCAATACTGGAATTGCAGGTGTGAGTCACCAAGCTGGCTGGACTCATGTTTTCTTAGTCTAGGTTAAAAAGAAAATATGCTTGCCAGGACCCTGGCAATGCTTTTACACTCTTGCCTTCTTATTTTTCTTCTTCTTTGTCTTCTACTTCTCCTCCTCCTCTTCTTCCTCTTTTTCCTCCTTTTTGTCTTTTTTTTGTGGAACTGGGGAACAAACTCAGAACCTTGCACTTTCCAGGTAGGTAATTGTACACCTGAGCTATCTCCCCAGCTCCCTTTTTGTCTTTTTGAGACAGGGTCTGGCTAGGCAGTTCAGGCTAGCTGGGCTTGAACTCATTTTATAGCCCAGGCTGGTCTTGAACTTGCAATGATCCTCATGCTTCAGCCTCTCAAGTGCCAGGATTGTAGAACTATGTGACCACTCCCAACTTCCTTACATTCTTCTCTTCTTTCACCTCACAGTTACTGGATGTTTCAGTCCATACTCATTTGGCTCCAAGGTAGAGTGGCAAGGGCAGAGAGCATCCTTTCATGGTGGCAGCAGAGAGCAAGAGAGCAAATGGGAGGAGTAACAGCCTATTATATATATATATATATATATATATATATATATATATATATATATATGAACATTTTTAATAAACTGGCTGTGGTGGTATATACCTGTAATCCCAGCTACTCAGGATGCTGAAAAAGGAGGCTTCAAATTGGAGAAAGGACCCAGACGTTGTGCCACACATCCATAATCCCAGCACTCAGGAGCCTGAGGCAGGATGATTGGGCTACGTAGTATGTTGAAGTCCACTTGAACTGCATAATGAGATCCAGTCTTGTTTTTTGTTTGTTTGTTTGTTTTGTTTCTTTGCCTTTTTGAGATAGGGTCTTGCTATGCTCGAGGTCAGGCTGGCCTCGAGCTCACTTTTGTAGCCTAAGCTGGTCTCAAACTCGCACCGATCCTCCTGCCTCAGCCTCCCAAGCACTGGGATTACAGGCATGTGCCACCACGCCCGGCTTTTTTTTTTTTTAAGATTTTTATTTATTTATTTATTTCTCTTAAACCACATTATTTGTTTGTGTTATGGCTGGCTCAGCCTGCACTGAGGTGGGGGTGCACAGCATGTGGTGCCAGGGATTGAGGAGCGGTTGCAGCGCTTGCCTTCAGTTTCCTCTGCAGGTGCTTTAGACCACTGAGCCATCTCTCTGGCCCAAGATCCAGTCTCAATAGCCTCTTATCTCAGTATGTATATATATATAAAGAGCTAGAGGTATTGCTCAGTGATACAGTGCTTGCCTAGCATGTAGTAAACCCTGGGTTTAATCTCCAGTACTTTTTTTAAAGTAAGTAAATAATAAATGTCAATAAATAGCTCATGTATCCTGGAATTTTTGTAGTTGTTGTTGCTATGAAAGTACCCTGATAGGCTGGGTGTGGTGGCACACACATGTAATCCCAGCACTTGGGAGGCTGAGGATAGACGATCAGTATGAGTTTGAGACCAGCCTGGGTTACAAAGTGAGCTCAAGGCCAACCTGAACTGCATAGCAAGACCCTATCTCAAAAAGGCAAAAAAAAAAAAAAAAAAGTACCCTGATATATAGTTCATGCATTCCTTGAACTCATGCATTCCTCCTGCCTCAGCCCCCTGTGTGCTTGTATTACAGGTGTGTGCCACCATACTTGGCTTATGTCCTAGATTTATAAGTCTCTTAACACACATCAGCATAATGAAATTTTTCTTCTAAAAAATGTATCAACTGAGCATGGTGGTACATACCCATGATCCCAGAACCTGGGAACAAGGATCACAAATTCAGGCCTACTCTGGATGTATGAGTGGGGGTGGGAAGATAAGTCAATGAAAGCCCAAATTCTTTTTATTCTATTTTATTTTTGCTTTTTGTGACAGGGTGTCACTGTGTGATGGACTATCCTTGAACTCATTATGTAGTCCAAGCTGGACTTGAACTGCTACTGTATCCTGAGTACTGGGATTACATGTATGTATCACTATGCATGGCCAGGATCTTGCTAAATTGTGCAGGCTGGGCTTGAATTTGCTATTTATCTGCCTCAACTTCTCACAGTGCTGGGATTACAGATGTGCTCCACCATGCCTGGCTAAATAACTTTAGTTTTTGTTTTATTTTGGTATCAGAATTCAATATCCTGGGGGCCCAGCAGGATGGCTCAGTGGTCTAAAGCGCCTGCTTGAGAAAGCTTGGGCGGCTTCAGGGACCTCGGTTTGATCCCCGGCACCACATACTATGCCAGCCCTGCCCTTGGGGCAGGCTGAGCTGGCCATAAAAATGAGGGAATAAACAAACAAAGGTTCTGAAACAAGAAAAAAAAAAAAAAA
>PVJA010041029.1:0-18050 GCA_004027025.1 Myocastor coypus | reverse complement strand
GGGAGAATGAGCCAAGAGTCGGAACCTCAAAGTGAAACAGCGCTTTTATTTAAAAAGCTGTGCCAGAACAGGGTCACTCCGCTAGGGAGCCGAAGTGACCCCGAGCAGCAATATGAACGGGTTTATATAGGGTGCTGGGGGATCAGCAAGTGTCTTTTACAGAAGCCAATAGCGTAGGTTAGTCGGGGGCTCCTTACAGTGATTGGGTATCTTAGGTCTAGGTTATAGTCCAATGGGAATGGTTCTGGTAACATTTGGGCAGCCAATGGGAGTACATTGACCCCCCTGGCCGGAGGGGAGTTTCGACACCCAGGTGACTTCGGGGTAATAGAAACCTAAGTTACAGATAACAGAAGGGTGGTATCCAGGTGGGTCAGCCCTTACAAAGGGAGCTCAATTCATCAATGGATGAATCCATTGATTATTATGAGTTGGGGTCTCTTTGGAGGAAGAAGGTCACTGGGGACATGCCTCCTAAGAGTATCTTTTCCAGGTTGTTCCCTTTGTTTTTGCAAAGCAATGGAGTCAGCTGATCATGGAGCTGAAACCATGAGAAAATATCTCTTTTCTGCGTTAAATTGTTTTTGTCTACTATTTGGTAAACAATACAAAAAATTACCATGAGAATTAGGAAAATTGACGTTCTTTCCTAAAGCAGTAAACTCCATTTCTGTTTTTCAACAGGCTGCATTGGTGACATATACGGAGCCAGCATTTGTTACAAGTTTGAGGTGCAGTGTTCCTTAAGTTCGCTGCTCAGCTCAGTTCAGCCTAAGTGGTTACTTTTTCCATTTTAGCCTACTCTTCACCTCAATAATTTGGGGGGTTCAACTTGTTTTCATAATACAGGCCTCACTTCTCTAATAGTGACACATATTTTCAAAATTACCAATTGCTTCTTGGTGTACTTTAAGAAATGAACAAAACAAAAAGGAATCTGATAGTGATAGTACTAGAAAAATGACTATCACACTTTCATCAATACAGAAACCAGCCCGCCTCAAGTATTCTGGGAAATGTAGTCTGAGTGACGCCAGAGGGCTGACACATTTCCGTTTTGAGATTCTGGGAAATGGAGTCCAGATGCTGCAGGCGGGCGGAGGCACTTCCGCCCCCGAAGGCGAGGTTGGCTGGGTGTTCTCGCTGGGCGTAAGGTGAGCGCGCGTGGATGTCCGCGACCTCCTCAAACCCTGTCGGCCACGGGCGTGCAGCTGCGGTGGGTCCCGGGGTGCGTGGCCTGCGGAAGAGAAACCAGGAGAGGGGCGGGATGGGGATCCAGAGGCGGTGGTTCGCGCTCGCCCGGAGTCTGAGGGGCTCCCGCGCTCTCCGCTGCCCCAAATTCCCCTCCTCTCGAGCCAGCCCTGCCGCTTCCTCGCGGCGGATACTGTGGAAGTCACTTCGTTCCTCCTTGTCGTAGTTTTCTTGTGGCCGTCAAGGCTTCGTGGCTTCCAGGTTGCTTTTTTTATGATAATTAAACTAGGTTTCCCATGTGTAAAGTGCTCTAAAACAATGCATGGGACATCGTAAAATGTTAGAGCTTCCCTTTAATTCTACGGTGATCCTCGGGAAGGCGCCCCTGTTCTCAGAGCCTCAGAGCCCAGCGTGGAGTGGCGCTCGCTCCGGCTGCAGAGCCGCTGCCCCCTCTCTTTGATCTTTGCCTACTTTGGGGTTCCCAGAAGAAGAGTACTTCCAGCTGGAGCATGGTGAAGGCCCTGTGTTTACACCGGACAGAGAAACTAGCTTGATCACAGATCTGCAGACTGCCTGACATAAGGCGAGGCCATGGAAAATTTGGTGCAACAGTTTCTTAGTTGCAAGTTTCATGCATTTGGGAAAGGACACTTTATTCGGGCGCGTTCAAGTTGGCATTTGCAAGGAATTGTACTTTCTAGAGAGGAAAAATCCATGATAGCTTATTGATGGAACAAATTGTATATGAAATTGTTTATGAGACACTTGGAATTACAGACTCCTAAGGGGAAGGGCTGCTCATAAATTGCAGTCATCTCTGAGTTCTGAAAGGTACTTACCAGAGGGCACTTGCTTGTTTGAAAAAGCTCCAGGAAGTAGAGAACATTATTGACTTTATTGTCCCATTTGCAGGTGGATTGCTCAAGTTACCACATGACCAGCCGGCCTGCCCCTATGCGCTCTGAGCTGACCACCCAGTCCTGGCGGCGTGGTGGCGCTCGCCTATAATCCCAGCACTGGTGAGGCTGTGAAGCATGAACAAATTATTATTATTATTTTTAAATGTATTTGATACATGGTCTCACTACACAGATCATACTCAGTGATTCTCTTGTTTTCAGTTTACCAGCACTGGGATTACAGGCATGCGCCACCATGCCCAGTCTCAGTTGCCAGCTTAGTGTGCCCTGGGGGCAGGGATGGCATGGCATAATGGGGATCAAAGCCCACTCCCTGCATTTGCCTAAACAGGTGCTTTAATCTCCCGAGCTATGTGGCCGGCCCAGAAGTGGCAGAATTTGAACCTGGGCATTTTGGCCCCACTGTGGTGACAAGAAGCATTGAAGTCAGAAGTGATTAAAAGGGTTGTTCATGAATGAAGGTGGTTGAGGGGACTTGGGTCAGTGGTAGGATTCCAGACCTATTGTCCCCAAGCTGTGGGCAGCTGTGACTGCCTGGAGAAAGAGGCACCTGGTCACCCAAAGTGTCTAACCACACCCCTGCAGCTGTCATGGTTTTTTTCCCTTCCCCAGCACGATCTGTCCATGCTCTGCTTTTCTCCAGAAGGAAAAGAACGATGACCAAGTTTCAGGTAAGTTGCTTTTCTGTATGTCTCTTAAAATGACATTTTTATCATCTTTGGGAAAAAGTAGAGGATACCAGAAGCAGTGAGAAAATGTTCCATGCTAGGAGGCTCTTGCCTTTTATTTCCAAATAGCAATGTAAAATATTAAATTTTGTTTAAAGTATAATTATAAATATTATAAGTATAAATAAATGTTTGTAAACATTAAAAATTAGCTGTCTTTGTTTCCCTGTATTCCTTCCCAGTGCACATATAGGTATAACATGTAATCATATTTTCAGTACAGTTTTGAACTGTCAAGTTTTATCTCACCTACATTTTCACTGGTGACTTTTTCCCCCTATAGTTTGCCTAGTTTTATTTTTCTTAATATTCTTGTGCTTTATGAATTTTGCTATTTTGAGTACATTTGTGGTGATTGTTTTCTACCTTTTCCCCCAATTAAGAATGTGTTTGGTACAGGGTCTCACTAGGCAGTTCAGACTCACAGTGATCTTTCTATTTTCAGCTTCTCTAGCACTGGGATTACAGACGTGTACCACCGCACCCAGACTTGGCACACTGTGCCCTGTGAGCAGGGCTGGCACCGCATGTGGGACCAGAAATCGAACCCTAGTCTTTGCACTTGCCAGAGCAGGCGCTTAGTCTGCTGAGCTGTCTCACCAGCCCAAGATTATGGTTTTTTTTTTTTTTTTTTTGTCTTTTTGAGACAGGGTCTCGCTATGCAGTTGAGGCTGGTCCTGAGCTCACTTTTGTAGCCCAGGCTGGTCTCGAACTCGCACCAATCCTCCTGCCTCAGCCTCCTGAGTGCTGGGATTACAGGCGTGAGCCACCATGCCCGGCTAAGATTGTGTATTTTGTTCCTTATCTTCTAGAGCCTTGTTTTCTCATGTGTGGTGCCTCATCTTGTGGAAGGGGTTATATATGGCTTTAATAGGATTCGGTGGCTACTGACCTCAGAGGAAATAATTTGAGCTGCTTCAAGCAAACTGGAGCAATTAGAAATTTTTTTTCTTTTTTTGGGGGGGTTTTAGGAGTTGAACTCATGACCTTGCGCTTGCCAGGCAGGTGCTGTGCCACTGAGCTGAATCCCCAGCCCTAAGAATTTTTTTCTTACCTGCTTTACACATGTATTTTAAAGTAGCACATACTTATTTTTAGGATTCTACTGGTCGTAGACACTTGTCAGGCATTACCACACAGATCAGCTGTGTGAAGATGGAGAGTTGTAAACCTTTCCGTGCTGACATCCACTCGGTGCCCAGCTAACAGCAGTAGTTTTAATGCGTAACCATTTTTTCAGGTGGTTGGTTCAGGTGGTGTGAGAACAGGAAGGAAAGAGCTCTCTACTCGAGGACTTTAAGCCATGATGTGTGTTCCTGGTGTGTCCCGCGGATGCTCCAGAAATAACGCAGTCCTCTCCTAGGACTGGTTCCTTTGCCAGATGTGTCCCCTGGTCATTGAGTGCATACATGCTCAGAACTCCAAGACAGACTTTGAGATAAAAACACCTTAGTATCCTGCCTGAAAACACCACACATAGTTAGGAGGCAGAAAAAAAAAAAAAAAAAAGTTCTGAAACAAGAAATAGTTAGGAGGCAAATAGCAGCTAGCAGTGGGAAATTACATTTGCCTGGAGGGTTTTGTATTCATGGTAGAAATCTTCCTGGTATGTAAGTCACCCCAGTACGACTGAACACAGTAAAAGATTAAACAATATGTAAATACTTTTTAAATTAAGTAAATGAAAGTTTTTAAAAGTACTGTTATTAGGGCGGGCCAGATAGCTCAGCAGATTGAAGTGCCTGCTCAGGCAGATGCAGGAACCAAGGTTCAGTCCCCCACATATAGTGCCGACTTCACCCCCAGGGTGCGCTGAGACTGGGCATGGTGCCTTGTGCCTGTAATTCCAGTGCTTGGGAGGCTAAGAACAGGAGGATTATGACAATTCAGATCTGTGTAGTGAGATCTTATAGACCTTGTAGTAAATACATTTAAAAAAAAAAAAGTAGTTACTGGTTAACAAATTATTCAAGATTTAAAAAAATAAGATAGTAAAGGATGCAAGGTACTTATTATCTCTTATAGTGTTATGGGTTCTCAAACAGAAGCCAGAACAGAGTCCAAATTGAAATTTAAATTGAGCCTTTAATACCAAGCTTGGGGCCTTCCTGACTTCAGCTCACGCAGGAGAGAAGACAGAGAAGCGCCCTGAGTGACAGAGAACAGGGTTTTCATACAGAAACTACTTTCCACTTGGCACCTACTGATTTTTATTTTATTATTTTTTAAAATACTTTTTATTTTATTTTATTTTCTTGTTTCAGAACTTTTGTTTGTTTGTTTATTTTTTTATGGCCGGCTCAGCCTGCCCTGAGGGCAGGGCTGGCGCAGCATGTGGTGGTGCCAGGATCGAACCGCGGTTCTTGCAGCTACCTGCAGGCGCTTTAGACCACTGAGCCATCTTGCTGGGCCCCACTTACTGATTTTTAAAAAATTATTTATTTGTAACTTACCAATACATACAGGTATAATTTGCAAATTAACTAGACAATAGACTGAGCACAGTATCCAGATGAACTTTGGGTTTCAACAAAACAAAATCACTGGCTACATTCTCATGCAGATCAACAGTCAGTCAGGCCTAAACTTAATTATCACGTAGAGGGGCTGACTTCCTTAGGTACATATACATCAACATGAATCACTTTGACTTAGGTTAGTACAACTTAACATGTTCTGAGGTTATCACCTTTTGATCCACACAAATGCCATGTCCTATTACCAAGAGCAGTTATAAAAAGAACTCATCAATCTCAGGGGGATTTCCTGGACATGAGGCTTAATTTAAGGTTGTCATTTTTTAAACTACTGACTTGTGTCGAATGCGCTGTTACTAATTCATAAAGAAATTACTTCAGTGAGTCTGAAATCTAAGCAACTCATTACAATAGGACAAGTTAACTGGGAAAATAACCATTATATTGGCAAAATGAAGGTGCTTTTTTTTTTTTTTTTTGGCAGTGATATTACCACTTATTGGCACTTACAGTAACAAAATAATCAGAGTAAGTTGGCTGAGATCTATGTAAGAATGTTTCTTTTTTTTTTTTTTTTTTGGTGGGACTGAGGTTCAAACTCACGACCTTGCACTTGCCAGGCAGGCACTTGTGCCACGGAGCTATCTCCCCAGCCCCTATGTAAGAATGTTTCTTGCAGCCTTGTTTTATCATTTTAAAGTTTTTGCATTATGTTCATTTGTAGTGATTAAACACATTGTAGGTCATTACCTTTATAGAATGTTATGCGGTCATGAACAGGATAAAATAGATGATGGCAATGGGACACTGGCATTGACTGAGTACTTACGTCAGATTCTGTTCTGAGTCCCATTTCATGATTCCGTTTATTTAATCTCTTTAGCTCATGTTGCGGGTACCGTTACACAGATGAGGAAGCTGAGGTAGTAAGAAGTTAGAGACTCAGCCAAGGGCCTTGGACTGGTAACTGAGGCGATCTCCAGAGCTGTGCTCTTTGCCTCGGTCCTCAGTGCTGCTGTGGTGACTGACGTGGCACATTCCTGGGAGTGCAGAGAGCGAATTGCATTGCCCTGCATCGCTGCCCCAGGCTGTGGCGGGGGTGGGGGGGTGGGGGGGTGGCCTGTCAGCATGGTGAGCACTGACAGTAGCTGAGTGAGTGCCCCTCATCTGAAAGGCTTGCAGCCAGAAGGGATTCAGATTTCAGAGACTTGGGGATGTTAGAATAGTTTCATAAACTGGCTAAGCATCCCTCAGCAGAAATCCAAAATGGCTCTAATCCCTGAGCCTCTGAATGGTAGTAGCTTGCAGAAACGCCCAGTTTGTTCCAATGTTGCCGGCTGTGCTGATAACCCACTACTATGATGGACTATTGGATGTACGTATAGCTACTTTCTCTTAGTTCAATGAAAAGAAAGATTTGTACTAATAGTGTTTAGACAAGATACCATGTCTGAGCCAGGCGTGGTGGCGCATGCTTGTAATCCCAGCACTTGGGAGGCTGAGGCAGGAGGATCAGTGCAAGTTCGAGACCAGCCTGGGTTACAAAAATGAGCTCAAGGCCAGCCTGAGCTGCATAGCGAGACTCTGTCTCAAAAAGACAAAAAAAAAAAAGTATGTCTGCATCTTGTACTCTGAACAACTACCACAAAGACAACAGTATACAATGTGTTACTTATTGTAACTGTCCTAATAACCTGTTGTGACAGTCTTATTGCTGTTTCTCATTAAAAGTAATATAAATAAATAAATAAAACAAAAAAAGAAAAAAGAAATATCCAGTTTGAAGCATTTTGAGTTTTTGCATAAGGTATATTCAGTCTGTACTGTCCAGTAAGAGAAGATAGATGGGCACTGCTGACATAGTTGGTACAATAGCAACACAGTATTTTTGCCAAGATTGGCACTCTCAAATTATAAGATATGTGAAAACATAATTGAACAACAACAGTTCTAAGGACCTACATATCTAAAGAGCACCATATTGTATATACCAGGGTTCGTTTCAGACCCCTACCAGCACACAGGCACACGCACCTGCACCTGCACCTGCACCTGCATTTTTGGTATGGTTGTGGAAGGGGAAGAATAGGAACCTGTGTACAAGTTTGAAATAATATATGTGTTTGATACCATAGGAGGCGGTGACCTTCAGGGACGTGGCTGTGGTCTTCAGCGAGGAGGAGCTAGGGTTGCTGGACGCTGCGCAGAGGAAACTGTACCGAGACGTGATGCTGGAGAACTTCCGGAACCTGCTCTCCGTGGGTGAGGACCACTCGCTGCGCACCTTGGCCTCATCTGTTTGAGGAGGGTTCCTCCATCTCAGTGCTGTTGACTCTGTGGCGTTAGGAGCTGAACAGTTCTTTGTCACAGGGGCTCTCTTGTGCATTTTAGGGTATTTAGCAGCATCCTTGGCCTCTGCCTGGGATAGTTCCCCTGAGTGAAATTGCTCAGAGAAGTCTCCTGACCTCCTAGGGTAGAGAGACAGAGTTGCTGTCTTTGTTTCAAGGCAAATTTGTATTTGTAAATGAAGAACATACGAGCAGTCGCCCTTAGCTGCTCCAGGTCCCTATTTTTTTTTCGTTGTTGTTATTTGTCTTTTTGAGACAGGGTCTCGCTATGCAGCTCAGGTTGGCATTGAGCTCACTTTGTAACCCAGGCTGGTCTCAAACTCGCAGTGACCCTCCTGCCTCGCCCTCCAGAGTGCTGAGATTATAGGTATATGGCACCATACCCAGTTTCTAAGTCCTTGTTTCTTATCTCTGCTGTAAATCATAATCCACTGGTGGGTCATGAAATTTAGTAATCAGCATTTATGTGTGAAATAGAGCTCTCATTTTAGTGCTGCTGTGTATGGTAGTAGTAACTATAGATGATTACAGTAAGAAGTATGAGAGCTGGAATGTGAAGAACACACACTAGCCCTGTACCACGTACTGCACTAGCCACTGAGACAGAGCGTGTGTCCCCAAACCTGTAATTCCAGCACTGGGGAGGCTGGAAACAGGAGGATCACTACAATTCCGAGCTGCATAGTGAGACCCTATACCAAAAACATGAATGAAAGAAAGAAAGAAAGGAAGGAAGGAGGAAAGAAAGAAAACACTAGCTAGAAAGATCGTTGCATCTCATATTTCAGTAGTTTATATATGATAATATATTTCTAGCGGTAGTGTAGAAATATTATGATACACTTATCACACTGTGTCATGATAAAAATGTTTGATAAACATTGCTTGGTGGTGCAGGGTACAGTCTTATTTTATGGGATGAGAACAAAAATCCTTGAGTACTCTTTGCCTTGAGCATTTTCTGATAAATCTTGTCTTTTCACAGGACACCAGTCCTTCAAGCCAGATATGATATCCCAGTTGGAGAGAGAGGAAAAGCTGTGGGTGACGGAGACCCAAATCCAAAGAGGTAGGCATTCGTGAGCCCTGTGCCGCTGGGGCCATGGTGGGTAACAGCCTGGTGGCTCTACCTCTTTGATGCCAACCACAGAGACCCTTGGGCTGTTCTATTTGGCCACTTCACCTCCCAGCCTCCTCTGGCTTTCCATGCACTCAGTAAGCCTAGCCTTGGGCTTAGAAGGTCACAACACTTTGGTTTTTTCTCCTATCTTTAGCATTCCACATTTTTCTTCTGTCATTTCCTGCTTCTTTGTCTCTTCACCCTCGTGGTGATTACGTCTGTGTTTATCCTTTTCCTTCTCTCTGGCTGGAATCCAATAACCCTTCAGCCCTACATCTGCTCAGAAATCATTTTAGCCTACCTAAAATACTACCTTCTGGCTGAGGAGATAGCTCAGCAGGCATCAGTGCCTGCCTGGCAAGCGTAAGTTCTTGAGTTCAATCCCCGTTACCAAAAAAAAAAAATCTTCCTTTTACTCTCTGCCCTGGGCTTGCCCTAATCACTGCCTGAGCTCTGTACCCACCAAACTTACTAGCCTGTTAATATGTTTTTAGTTATGGTAAAATATGTAACATATACTTTAACATTGTAACCATTTTTGACTATGCAGTGGTGCTAACTTCATTCACACTGTGCTACAGCTTTATGTTTATAACTGTTTAATCTTGGGGAGTTCAGTTTAATCATTAAGTAACATTCTTTAT
The DNA here is from genome assembly GCA_004027025.1 of Myocastor coypus. Taxonomy (NCBI): domain Eukaryota; kingdom Metazoa; phylum Chordata; class Mammalia; order Rodentia; family Myocastoridae; genus Myocastor; species Myocastor coypus. The sequence goes on along the minus strand of PVJA010041029.1, from coordinate 8,622 downwards.
AAAAAAATTTTTTAACTTAATGACCATTTTATTTGATAGTTAGTACAGCTGCCCCTTCTTGTTCTTTACTGGGCATAGAATATCTTCTTCCATGTTTTCACTATGGACTTATTTGTGTCCTTAGATTGAAACATGTATTTGATTCTTTTTTTTTTTTTCACGGAACTGGGGATTGAACTCAGGCCCTTGCACTTGCCAGGCAAGCACTTATTTTACTGAGCTATCTCCCCAGCTCCATTCTTGGTTCTTTTTTATCACATAAACCGTTGTTTAAAAATTAGTTCACAGGGGCCCAGCGGGATGGCTCAGTGGTCTAAAGCGCCTACTTGGGAAGCTTGGGAGGCTTCAGGGACCGTGGTTCAATCCCCGGCACCACATGCTGCGCCAGCCCTGCCCTGGGGGCGGGCTGAGCCGGCCATAAAAATGAGTGAATAAACAAACAAGGGTTCTGAAATAAGAAAAAATAATAATAATAAATAAAATTTAGAAAAAAAAATTAGTTCACAATTGCAGAATGTGTTGTTCACATTCGTTCTGTGGCATATGTAACAAATCATAATTCTTTTTTCATCTCCCTTTTCTCCCTCCCCATTGAAGAGAGGTCTGTCTCCCTGCTCCTTATTACCTTTTATTTTGCTTTTTAACTATAATTTAGTTTTCTCATATAAAAGAAACCGTGTGATATTTAAAAGCTTGCGTAGTTCTTAGTCTATGTCTCTTTATTGGAAAGTTCAATCAGTTAACATTTATAGTAGGACTTACATGGTCAGGGAAAAGCGGGCAGGCTCGGTGTACCTAAGTACGTGGCAAAAGTTTCCTTTACATGGGGTGCTCTCAGTTGAGAGAGCCCCCTGGCCTTCCTGGTGAATGAACAAAGTCTCATCCAAGTAATTTTCATTCTGTGTACTGGTAAGACACTGTATGTCACAACTGTTGACATTTTGATTTTTATTTTCATAGCTTTTTTGTCCCCTCAGTGTTCTGTTTGGTTTACTTGTTTTTTTGTTTTAGGGTTTGTTGTTGTTTGTTTTCTTTTTTAAATTTTTAAAATCTTGCCGGGCGTGGTGGCTCATGCCTGTAATCCCAGCACTTGGGAGGCTGAGGCAGGAGGATTGGTGCAAGTTCGAGACCAGCCTGGGCTACAAAAGTGAGCTCAAGAGCAGCCTCAACCACATAGCGAGACCTTGTCTCAAAAAGACAAAAAAAAAAAAAAAAAGTATTTATTTATTTGGTACAAGGTCTTACTATGCAGCTCAGACTCATAGTGATCCTCCTGTCTCAGCCTCCCCAGTGCTGAGATTACAGGCATGTATCACCATGCCTAGTTTCAGTGGCCGGCATGGCGTGTGTTTAGCATAGCTTGTAGTACTAGGGATTGAACCTGGGTGCTTCTGCTTCCTAGGCAGGCACCTATACTGCTGAGCTATCTCCCTGGCTCCTTTGGTTTTTGAGATAAGTTCTTGCTCTGTAGTCCATGCTGGCCTCAAACTCATAGCAGTCTTGTTGCCTTAGTCCCCTGAGTGCTGGGATTATAGGCATGTGCCACCATACCTGGCTTGCTCGCTTGCTCTCTCTCTCTCTCTCTCTCTCTCTAATACAAACTTTGGTCTTGTTTTCTGTAGCTATTTTGTTGTGACCATAAAAATTACGTAAAGCATCATAAAGTTAATGTCACCACATTCAACAACATTTTTATACATTTATAGTAGGACTTACATGGTCGGGGAAAAGCCCCCTCTTTTATGTTACTGATGTCAGCAGATTGTATCTTTGTATATGATATACCCATTAGCATGAACTTCAAATTTTGTGTGCTTTAATCTTTTTTTGTTTTCAATAAAATATTTTATTCACAATCCTCACATTTGGTAGATAAGTGGACACTGCAGTAGTGGAGACTTAGCTCCATGATAACTTTAGTTACATTCCTAATAAAAGTTTCACAGAGTCTTCTAAATTCAGTTTTCAGTTATCTGTAGAGCAATTAATATAGTGATGGAGATACATCTTCCCAATAATCTATAAAGAAATACAAGTATGGGTAGGATTTGGCTAGATTAAGTACTAGGACAGCCAAAAATAAGATTTTTTAACAGACATGCAGGCATTTACCAACACATTCTGGATCTCACTACATTTTAATTAATTAATTTATATATTTATGTATTTAGTACAAGGTCTACAGGGTCTCACTGTGCAGATCGGACTTGTACCGATTCTCCTGTTTTCAGCCTCCCAAGCACTGGAATTACTGTGTCTTGCAACCTTGCCCAGTCTCTTGCTGCATTTTAAAAAGGAAGAAACCTAATCATTAGAGTAGGGGAAGCAATATACAGGATATTGTCACGTAGGTGTTTATAAATTAAAATAAAAATGATTTTCTGTTACCTAGCTTAAGACTTTTGTCAAAATTAATAATTTTTTAAATTAATAATTATTTTCCTGCAGGAGCATATTTTAATATGGTACCCAATCAATTCCCTAGATTGAACCAAATGATTCACAAAGTATCTGTAAATACAGCATCCTACAGGCACAGCCCTGACGAATGTTAGGGGGATCCTAATGTGTGGACAGTCTTACAGAACACCCTTTAGGGGTTCAGCTGTTGAAACCATGCTCTGTGATAGACAATGTCAAACTCTAGGAGGACCTGGCCACCCTGTTGTAATGGTGAGTCATAGGCTTTGCCTCAGGCATCCTTAGCACAGTCGGAAAGAGTTGCAAGGGTTGCTGGGTTCTGTGGAGCAGCTGATGCGCCCACAGGAGCTTCCCAGCAGTAAGAGGCTAGTCTCGAGCCAGAGGAAGATGGTGCTTCTGCTTCATATACAGCTTTGAAATCATATCATTGTCAGCCCCGTAGTTCTCAAGGATCAGCCAGTATTTGTCATCAATACCGAGATTAGGTATAGCCAACCTTTCAAATTTCTTTTATATACTTTATGTTTGATTTCTATCTTGAATCCTTGCAAATCTAATATGCATGAACTTCCATAACTTATTCTCTCTAAAGATAAGCCTCCAGGACTGATCATCAGCGAGAGGAAGCCAGGAAGAGCCACTAAAACAACAGCTATCAGCTGACTATCAGATAAACTCCTGTCCTGTATGCATGTCTGCATGCTCCGTGACTCCTGTGATCTTTAGTCTTACAAATCCTATAACAAAATTTAAGTTGAAATTGAATCAAATTATATTACAGGTTCTGTATTTGCCTGAAGATTTATCTTTAGTGTAGAACTTTGTTTTCATAGGGCGTTGAGTTAACATTCATTGTCCTTTGAACTTAAAGGACTTCATCTAGTATTTGTTATAGTTCAGGGCTTGTGATAAGCATCTCCATTAGGTTTTGTTTATCTGAGTATGTAACATCCGCCCACACTTCTGTTTTTGAGATGGTCTCACTGTGTGTTATAGGCTGGCATTGAACTTAGTGTCTACCCTAGGCTGGCCTTGAACTCTAGGTGATCGTCGTGCCTCAGCCTTCCAAGTTCAGGATTATATGCATGCATCGCCATGCCCAGCTTTTCTCCTTTTTAGAGTCTTTCTGGATAGAGTATTCTTAGTTGGCAGTTTTGGGTTTTTTTGTCAGGATTTTTAAATCATCTCATTGACTTGTGGCATGCAAGTTGTATGTGGAGAAATCTAATCATAATCTTACTGAGGATCCCTGGTATGTGATGAGTCTCTTTTCCCATGATGCTTTTACAGGTCTTTGTCTCTGAGGATTTGATTGTGTTTCAATGTGAATCTTTTGGCGCTTATTCTTAGAGTTTAAGCTTCTTGGATTTGCATATCTATTTCTTTTCTCCAGTGTGGGAGTTTCCACCTTTTACCATATTAGTTCCCCTTCTTCTGAGACTCCCATTGTGTGTTTGGCATTTGCTCGATGACAGCCCATTACACTTTTCAAATTTGATCTTCAGTCCTTTTTCAGGTTCACTCAGTTTTCTGTTTCAGCATTTCAATTTTTGTTGTATTTTTCAGTGTCCGAATTTCTGCTTTATTGAGTTTTTTTGTTTTCTATCTCTATTGATAGTTTTGTGGTCTTATTTGGTTATCAATATTCTGTACCTCATTGAGCATTTAAAGTAATTCTTAAACCATTGTCATTTAAGTCAGAGTCCAGTGCTACTTTAGGTTAGTTTCTGGAGATTTTATTTTGTACTCTTTTGTGTTTTTGTTTTTTTGGCCGGACCGGGGTTCAAACTCACGACCTTGCATTTGCCCAGCAGGCACTTGTGCCTTGGAGCTATCTCCCCAGCTCCCTTAATTTGTACTCTTGAATTTTCTTTCCAAGTCTCTTTGAATGATTTTGGAACGTTTGTTAATGATTAGGCATTCTTAAAAAGCTCACTTTTCCCAGTCTTTGCCTTCTTCCTATTTTCAGAAAGGACCTTCACTGACTGATAAAGTGTGCTTTGAAATATGGGATCTGCCCACGTGAGAGTTAAGATCTCCAGTATTTCCTGGTCGTGTGTCTAGCCTGAGCTGGGTGTTTGCTTTTCCATCTTTCTCTTACACATAGATGCTTTTTTTTTTTGTCTTTTTGAGACAGGGTTTCAGTATGCAGTTCAGACTGGCCTTGAGCTCACTTTTGTAGCCCAGGCTGGTTTCGAACTCACACTGATCCTCCTCAGCCTCCCAAGTGCAGGGATTACAGGCATTCGCCACCACGCCTGGCTACACATAGATGCTTTTAAAGGTCTTAATTTCTCAGACACAGACCTGGGCTTCTCAGGAGCTTTGCTGTTTATTCCATCCCCACACCTACTCTTTCCCCAGTTCAATGCAGGTCTGCAACTCCTCTGCTGTTTGCTGAATGATGCCCGCCGATGCTGTCTAATAGGTGTTCTCATTCTGGGTGTCAGTTCATGTAACACACACACACACACACACACACACACACAGAGGTTACAGTAGTAATAGTAGTACAAGTAAGATGTTCCCTGCTCCCTCCAGCATGAAGGAGGGAGCTGGACCCTGGTTCCCTTAGCCTACACACACCAAGACCATGAAAAGTAGCGGAGCAGCTGAACAGTAGAGAGAAGCACAGCAGGCCTGGCAGGACACATGCTCAGAGAAGACCTTAAGACCTCATCTGGACTAATTCCAAATTTCTACTATTTTTGATTCAGTTCTTTCTTGATTCAACATTCTCTTTGTTCCTGTAAGCCTTTTTCAGAGTACCTACAAATTTATTTTAGCTTATCTATAGTTTTTTTTTTTTTTAATATATCTAAAGGAAAATAAAGACTTTCAGCTTCCTAGTTACATCCTTGCTGATGTCACTTTCTGCCTTTAATTTCTTATTTTTGTCTTTTTTCTTGTTGTTTCATTTTGGTTTTTGGTACTGGTAATCGAATTCAAGACCTTTTGCTTGCCAGGCCAGGTGCTGTGTCAATGAGCTTTATTGAGTCCAATTTCTTTTCTTTCTTTCTTTTTTTTTTTTCCTTTCAGAAAGCAGGAATCAAAACAAGATGGAGATTCTTCATGACATGGGGTTGAGATGCCTTTTACTGCAAGAGCTTTCATGTTGGCAAATCAAGAGACACCTTCTAAACAAACTAACCCAAAGTCAAAATTCCATCATAAATATTCAAGGAACGAGTTCTCGAGTCCCTGAGCAGTATGAGTCCTCTTGCCATCTGGGAGCAGAAGATTCTTGTCAGGCCTCTGTAGAGGACAGCTGTCTTGTGACCCTTCTAGGGGATCATTCTGATGTTAGTGAAAACCAAGAATATCCAACTGAAAGAGCTCAGAGTACCTGGAGTAAAATATATCTCAGTGAGGCACAGAGCTGTCAGAAAAGTTGTAAGCCAGCTCAGATGAAAAGCAAATTCTGTGTCTTGGTGCCATGTGCTGACATTTTAAGTTGTATTTCCTACTGCCGAGACAATTCTGTAGTGCATAAAATGGTGGAAGCTGAGGGCAGCAGCACTTGTGGGAAAGACACCCTGAAGGTGTCCCCACTTGGCCAGTGCTGTGCTTACCCGAGACAGAGAATGTACCAGTGTGGTAAGTGTGAAGCAGCTTTCAGTGACAGCTCTGGTCTTGAACTTCATCAGCAGGTGCACTTGGGAAAGGTGTCCCCCGTGTGCTGTAGGTCTGAGGAGGGTGCCAGCTACAGTCTTCCTGTCCCACAAAGTGTTCACACAGGGAAGAAGCGCTACTGGTGTCACGAATGTGGCAAAGGTTTCAGTCAGAGCTCAAATCTGCAGACTCATCAGAGAGTCCACACAGGGGAGAAGCCCTACACATGCCCTGAGTGTGGTAAGAGCTTCAATCAGAGCTCACATCTCTATGCTCATTTGCCCATTCACACAGGAGAGAAGCCCTACAGGTGTGACAGCTGTGGAAAGGGCTTCAGTCGTAGCACCGACCTTAATATTCACTGCAGGGTTCACACTGGGGAGAAGCCTTATAAATGTGAGGTGTGTGGGAAGGGCTTCACTCAAAGATCCCATCTTCAGGCTCATGAAAGAATCCACACTGGAGAGAAGCCATACAAATGTGGTGATTGTGGCAAACGCTTCAGTTGTAGCTCGAATCTTCATACCCATCAGAGAGTCCACACTGAAGAAAAACCATACAAATGTGGTGAGTGTGGGAAATGCTTCAGTTTGAGCTTTAATCTTCATAGCCATCAACGAGTGCACACAGGTGAGAAACCATATAAATGTGAAGAGTGTGGGAAGGGTTTTAGTTCTGCCTCTAGCTTCCAGAGCCATCAGAGGGTCCACACGGGAGAGAAACCATTTCGATGCAACGTGTGTGGTAAAGGCTTCAGCCAGAGTTCCTATTTTCAAGCCCATCAGAGAGTCCACACTGGAGAAAAGCCATACAAATGTGAAGTGTGTGGGAAGCGCTTCAATTGGAGCTTGAATCTCCACAATCATCAGAGAGTCCACACAGGAGAGAAACCCTATAAGTGTGAGGAATGTGGTAAGGGTTTCAGTCAGGCCTCAAACCTTCAAGCTCATCAGAGTGTCCACACTGGGGAAAAACCCTTCAAATGTGACGAATGCCAGAAGAGGTTTAGCCAGGCTTCACACCTTCAAGCCCACCAGAGAGTCCATACTGGTGAAAAACCCTATAAATGTGATACGTGTGGGAAGGCCTTCAGCCAGAGGTCAAATCTTCAAGTCCACCAGATCATTCACACTGGTGAGAAGCCATTTAAGTGTGAGGAGTGTGGGAAAGAATTTAGTTGGAGTGCAGGGCTCAGTGCTCATCAGAGGGTCCACACTGGAGAGAAGCCCTACACATGTCAGCAGTGTGGCAAAGGCTTCAGTCAGGCCTCGCATTTCCACACACACCAGAGGGTCCACACTGGGGAGAGGCCTTACATATGCGACATCTGCTGTAAGGGCTTCAGTCAGAGGTCACATCTCGTTTACCATCAGAGGGTCCACACTGGAGGGAATACATAAAGAGTTCAAGGTGTGAAGTAGCCTTTGTCTTCTTTCAAAGGCCCTAGCTGACTATGGGAAGACTTCAGGATTCAGAAGCTCCTGAAATGCTGTGCTTTCACATCTCTGAGTAATTCCTGACAAATGTCAGATTTAACATGAAACTTACTTGTTCTATAAATATGATCAGTGTTTATACCAGATTTGCAGTGTCACCATTCTCAGGATGTGATACAACAGAAGAAACTTAACATTTGTCAAAATGTACCAGGAGAGGGGCCCGGCAGGATGGCTCAGTGGTCTAAAAGCGCCTGCTTGGGAAAGCTTGGGCGGCTTCAGGGACCGCGGTTCGATCCCCGGCACCACATGCTGTGCCAGCCCTGCCCTTCAAGCGGGCTGAGCCGGCCATAAAAATGAGTGAATAAACAAACAAACGTTGTGAAACAAGAAAAAAAAAAAAAAATCAAAATGTACCAGGAGACAGGTAGGAGAAAGCTGGACCTGACCATGTTGAGGCTGGGCCTGACCCCATACAATGAAGACTGACTTGCTATGCAGGATTACGCTGGAAGCTTGCAGTGGAGTAACAGGAAATCAAGCCACCTTGAATATCTCGGCTGTATAGGAGCATATTCTGTTGCAGAAGACTTTCCTGTGAAGATCACGAAATCAAATACAGGACATGAACTAATACTTGAACTTTGATATGAATTTGTTAAATAATTTTCTCTGCAGTGCAGTTATTAAATAAGAACTATTAAAAAAAAAAATGTACCGGGAGAGAGGCCTTATAAATGAAGATTCTGGGCAGGACTTCAACAAAAGTATGATTGACAGAACTGATGTCAATGAAAGTGTAACTCCCCCTAGGGAGGTTCTTCTCACTGTGTCTCTGCTGTGCAGAGCGGTGCTTGGCTCGCAGTAGGGCCCAGCCGTTTCTGCAGAAAGTGTAGACAATCCCTGTTACTATGATCAATATATAAAGATGCTAATCCATTTCCTACCTATACTTACTGATTTATATTAGTAAAGAACCCTGAAGCCGGGTGTGGTGGCTCACGCCTGTAATCCCAGCACTCGGGAGGCTGAGGCAGGAGGATTGATGCGAGTTCGAGACCAGCCTGGGCTACAAAAGTGAGCTCAGGACCAGCCTCAACTGCATAGTGAGACCCTGTCTCAAAAAGACAAAAAAAAAAAAAAAAAAAAAAAA
>PVJA010041028.1:0-18137 GCA_004027025.1 Myocastor coypus | reverse complement strand
AATTTTTAAAAAAACAGCATGGCACTAGCAAAAAAGAAAACCCAGACTTGTGGCTCAATGGAAGAGAATAGAGAATACAAAAACAGGGCCCGGCGGGATTGCTCAGTGGTCTAAAGCGCCGCCTGCTTGGGAAAGTTTGGGGGGCTGCAGGGACCGCGGTTCAATCCCTGGCACCACATGCTGCACCAGCCCTGCCCTCTGGGTGGGCTGAGTGGGCCATAAAAATGAGTGAATAAACAAACAAAGGTTCTGAAACAAGAAAAAGATAAATAAATAAAAATTAAAAAAAAAAAAAGAGAGAATACAAAAACAATTTCAGGTACACTCAGCTATCTTATCTTTTACAAAAGAACCAAATGCTTTTGCTGGAGGGAAGACAGCCCCTTTACCAAATGGTTCTGGGAAAACTAGTTACCTACGTCCTAATGATGAAACCCGGATCATAATTTTCCCCACACACTAACATCAAACCAGATCAAATATCTAAATATTAAAACAGAAAAAAACCTGTTGGAACCAAACAGGTAAAACTCTTGAAGACACAGAACTCGGGTTGCACAAGAAATACATGTATGTATGAAACACTATTGATTGAAGGGACAAATATGACATGCAAGAGAATATTAATCATTACTTTGGGGTAGAGTTGTATTTTTCCCTGCGTGCCTCGGGGAGGCAGTGGTGCCTGAGAGCTGGGTGTGCACCTTTGCTGTGGATATGAAATGATGTGTAGACAGCGCTGTCATTACCAGCATTATCATTACTGTCATGAGTAAATAGCTTACACAATTAAACTTAAATAAATTTCCTCTATCCTGCACCATGATTTATTCTCATTCCTGAAATTTTTAAACTATGAGTTGTCTTAAAATCACCAGAACTGTACATGTTTCACAAACACAGAAGAAGAGCATCTCATTTTATGCTAAAATGTAAGAGGAACAGTGCTAAACATATTTTTTGGATTTGATTCTGTGATCAAAAGTAAAAGAAAATCTTCTAAGGCTGTCTTATTGTGGAGGAATCATGTTTACATTTTTGAAATTCTAAACATGGATTTTCACAATCTTGGAGGAAAAATTCTTTTTGAATAAGTGACTTAGCATTAATGATAGTTAATTTAGGAAAGATTTCTGAGTAAATTTAATTTCCTTGGTTGAAATAAAAAATACTACTTTCATAAAAAAATTTGAAACTAGCTTGATTCTAAATATTTTAATTGAAAACTTTCTAGTTTATGTCCTGTCACCAGTTCAGACTGGGGAAGTTCACTTGAGATTTAGGCAGCCTGAGGAGGGGACACTTATGATCCCTAGCACCACAGGCTGTGCCAGACTCGGCCAGGGGCATGCTGAGCCAGTCACTGAGACCATGCGTGGTGGTGCCTGCCTGTAATCCCAGTGCTGGGGAGGCTGAAAACAGGAGGATCATTGAGTCTGAGCTGTGTAGTGAGACCCTGCACCAAACACATTTTAAAAAATAGAGACACAGACAACTGTGGACTCCACTAGGCATGTTTATTCAGCTGCGTGGCCACCGTCCGCCTGCTTAGCTGCTCTTGCAACCCCAGCCACTGTGCACTCATGGCAGCCGTTGGCCCCCTAATCTTCTCTTCTCATAGCCACTCTCAGCTGCTGAGACACCCACTTGTCAAAACAGTCCTCAGCTACATTTATACCAAAACACACAATGTGCCAGTTATGTAAATTATTTACAGTGGCTACTACTGACTTTGGCTACAGGAGTTACTTAGCCCAGGGATCTGGGAGATGCACTCCGGCTGAAGTTCTGCCTACACAGAGCTCACTGTCTCCCAGGCTCCCTCCACCCACAGCCTGAACCAAAGTACTGCCATCTTGCACCTTTGCATTTCTCTACAGCTTGATGTCAAATATGAAAAACATACCTAACATTTAAGGCATCTTTTTCTGTGATATGTCCATGACATAAATAAAAGAAAATATGATGGTAGAATTCAAAATAGGATGGGATTAAGGAGAAAAAGCAGCTTGTGACGAGCCCCCTGGTGTGGGTGTTCAAGGGCAACCTGTGGCTAGTAATTCCCTACGCTGAGGCCCCTTCTCCCGCCACATCAACACCCAAGGAAGAGTTCTACCTTCCCTCCAACTAGCATTTCAAATATCAGAAGTTCACCATGAGACTTTTATATGTTTTACTGCATTTTTATTATCTACGCAGTGATTACACATAGTAGGCCCCAATGCTTCCATGCATGTAAAGTTGAAACACTCCCAAGGTATTATTACCATTCAACCTGTGGAATGTCAGTGTCCTGCATAGTTTTTCATAGTTTGAAACTCAGCAGTGTGTACACCTTCTTCCCTCAGTCTACAGATAGTGCTAGAAAAAAACACCAATCAAAACAATGTTCTTATGAACAATGGAGGGGCTGGGGAGACAGCTCAGCAGAACAAACACTTGCCTGGCAAGCACAATGGCCTGTGTTCAATCCCCAGTTCTGAAAAATAAATGAACAATGGGCATTAGCTGAATCCTGGTCTCTAAATAATTTGTCTGCTGCTTAAGCAAAAATGTTTCCTTGTACAGATTACAACCACCTAGAATGTTTTTAAGGAACGATAGCGCTTAGGACATGCTTTGCTAGGTGTTGTCTAATGTGGCAGCCACCAGCGGCTTCTGAGCACTCAAAATTTGGCAAGGCCCACATGCATAAATGACAACAATTTCAGATATATGGAGGCAAAATTTAAAAGGCATTTTTACTTTTGAAAGAAGTGTTTTAAAAGAAACCTTGGAATTGCCCATGTAGCTGGCATTATGTTTCTTCAGACAGCACTGACAAAAAGTAAACTCTCAAATTCGAGTGCACAATATGTTACCTGATGTGTGGTTAAAATACACATTGTGATTCTCCAGGACCCAGGTGGCCCAAGAATCAGGTTTTCTGACTTGAGCTTGTTGCTCCTTTTGGGCTCCTGACCCCAGGATGCCCAGCGAGGCCAGGAGCCCACTGAATCTGATCCTCTCAAGCCCAGACCTGAGATCAGAGGTAATGCTGAAGAGCCTTCAGGTGATCCAGTCTCCACCAGGTGAAGACTACCTTTGTGGCGAGGAATGTGTCCTGGGGCTCCGGCCCCACAGCGAGTGATAAAGTGCATATGATCCTTGTTCCTGTGGACGCAGCCTCTTGGGGGCTGAGTCCTGCAGGGTGTACCTTCCTTACCCCGTGCTACAGGAAACAGTGCTGCTGTAATATAACAGGTGACTTAATTTTGTTATCCAATTTAGAGAAAAGTATGCCCTGACAGTAAATGATAACAGCTCAGCTCCGTGTTGGAGAGTCAAGATGCTGGGCCACACCCACCAGATTCCTGGAGCCAGGCTCATTCAGATGCATCCAGTCCTGCTCCTCTTCTCTCCTATGGCAAGGTTTAGCATCACATGTCTCCTAACTGACCCTGTGTGCATGTTGCGTGAGTACTGCATAATGTATGGTTTGGCACCAATCACAGTCCACGCCACCAAACTAGGAAAAAAAGAATGACTATTTTCTGAGTGAATTTTACTTTTTGCTTTACTTACCTTTTTAATTATTATGATGTCCGGCTCAGCCTGCCCAGGGTGTGGGGGCTGGTGCAGCGTGTGGTGCCGGGGATTAAACCGCAGTCTCTGTGGTTGCCTAAACTTGCCTAAGCAGGCACTTTAGACCACTGAGCCATCTCACCGGCCTCTTATTATCTTGAGATCATGAAATCTGACTTACACATTTTGTTTTGAACCATCCCTTTTAATTTTTAAAAATCTTTTATCCATTTATTTGGTACATGGTCTTGCTACAAGGCTTGGACTCGCAGTAATTCTGCTGTCTCAGCCTTCCCAGTGCTGGGATCACAGGCGTGCACCACCACGCCCAGTTTCGGAGGCCCGCATGCCTGGAGTTTTTGGACTTGCACAGCAGGCAGTACCAGGGATTAAACCTGGGTCCTTGTGCTTCTCAGGCAGGCCCTTAGACCCCCAAGCTGTCTCCCCAGCTCTTAACCATTCCTCTTAAGGGTCACATAGATTTTGAACCTTCTGAGAAGTGAGCGTAAGAAAGTTGATGTGGTTAGTTTATCATGAGGTTTATTTCTGAGGCTCTCATTAGCTCCATCCATGTAATTGTACTAGTTTAAGCCACTCTGGGCACTGATCCTGCTGTCAGGGCTAGTTGGAGATATCAGTAATCCACACAGACAGTTCTCTTCGAGAATTTCTGCCCTCTGACCACTGTCCTACCCCAATTCTGGGTCTTATTTACTTGTTACCAAGTTAGAACACAAAACCAAGCTGTGCATAGTATGTGCCTTTAATCCAGCATTCTCAGAGCCTGAGGCAGGAAGACTCTGCAAGCTCCAGCCCATCCTGGGCAGCCTAGTGACCTCACAAGACCTTGTCTCGAGATAAGAAATAAAAAGAGGCTGTGGATGAAGCTACGTGCAAAGGCCCTGGGTTTGTTATCCAGTACTGAAAATACAAATAGCCATGCAATCATAGGTTCAAGCGAATTCCTTCCTCTGTCACCACTTCCCTAGAAGGTAATCCAACTTGCCTCAGATTCTTGGAATGCCTTCATAACTACAGGAAACCAGAAGCCTGAGACAAAGTCTCCTAGTTACGAGAAATAAGTGGAACAATGAATTTTAAAGAGAAAACAAATGTTAAAATTTTACTATTATTTTATAATAGGAAACTATTTTTCCATCATTCATTTACTTAATGTCTATATTTGAACAAAGTCTTTACTAATTTTTATAATTTTGGTAATTACTGTCATGACCACTCACCTTCATGGATCTTATGCACTATGAAGAAGAAAAATATTCAATAAAGTACTCAGCAATATGAAAGAACAACCAGGACTTTTTATATAGTCCTGAGTGACTGGGTCTTAGATGCACTGCAAAATATATGAGTTTGCAGATGCTTAAGACCCTAACTGAAAAAACCTAAGTGTGTCCTCCAACATAGCAAATCATCTCTAGATTAAATACCTAATATAATGAAAATGCTACAAAAAATTGTCATCCCTCAGATTTTTCCTTTTCCTTCAGTCACACCACTCCATACCTGCCTGCCCCAATTCCCTGAAAGTAACAACGTGAACCTACTAAAAAATAAATTCAAATTAGGATTTCCAATTCAGTTCTTTATTATGCCAAGTGAAATAACCCAGACACACACAAAAAAAGTATTGAAGGGGCTGGAGAGACAGCTCAGTAGAATAAGTGCTTGCCTGGCAAGCGCAAGGGCCTAGTTCAATCCCTGGTTCTGCAAAAAAAAAAGAGAGAGAGAGAGAGAGAGAGAGAGAGAGAATATTGAAATCCCTTATACATGAAATTTAAAAATCAAATAAACTCATATTAAAAAATATTAGCTAGAAAATGAAAAACAGTCAAAGAATACAAAACACCGAGTTCAAAGGATGAACAAGAGATTTAATATACAATGCAAGAACTATAAATAAAATGTAATATGCATTGGTCTGCATATTATGATTTAATCATGATTTTTCATCATTATGGTAGTGTGAAAGTGATATACAGTGAGCAGATTTCAGGCTTTTGATTTTGGTATTTTCCTGGGCTGGCAATATTCATTCATTAATATCAGCTGTGATCCAAAAATATGTTTATATTTAGAAAAAAACGTAGCTCAGTAAAAGACAGCACCACTAATCTCCCCTACAAAATGCTCCCATTTGTTTCCAGCCCACGTTCCACATCATTCTCGACCCTTTTGAGACAGTTCTAGAAGTCCTCACTTGTGAATGTTTTAGTCACTATCTTGTGGGTGCCAAATGTCCTAAAACAATTGAAAACAGTTCTCCCTAGCAATGAGGTTACAGCTTTCAGGTAGTGATAGATCATCATATTTAACTGAATTATTTGTTTTATACTAATAAAATTATTTCTTATACTCATATTTACAAGCCAGGAAAGGTAGCCCAACACAAATCGGTATTATTGAGCATACACCACGAACAAAAGTCTGTTCTCTTTATACACATCTTAGCATAAGCTCATATTAATGGACTGAGCCACTCTCACCGATCTCTGCTTCTCCTCCTCTATCTTTGCAAAATCATTCACCCTTAGCCTAAAATTTTCCTTGCAGAGAGCGCTTCTCCATGGTTGCTCTACATTTTGGTTCCTTTCGTGCCACGTTGAGTGGTTTTGGTGTGGCTTTCATTCACTCATCAGTATTTTCCCCACAACACATATTCTAGTTTTTTCATTCTTTTTTGTAGGAGTTCACTTTATATAATTATTTGACTTTATCTTTTTGGCACACAATAAAAGCAATTTATAAGACTGGGCATGATGGCACCAGCCTGTAATTCCAGCACCAGGAAGGCTGAAAACAGGAGGATCACTATGAGTACATGCTGTGTAGTGACACCCCATAGAAAATACAAAAAAAAAAAAAAAGCAAGTTACACTGTTTATTTCTAATCCATCTAGATAGCACTGAAAGGAAACTCACATTTTCCTTATCCACAGGTATTTCTCACAAATATGTCACACGAATATATTCAAAATATAACAAGTAACTTTAATTTCCTAAAATGGGGCCAGAGAGATAGCTCAGCGGTATAAGCACCTTCTTGGCAAGCACAAGGTCCTCAGTTAGATCCTTGGTACCTCCAAAAAAAAAAGTATTCATATGCAAATATAAATTTCTTAAAATGTTAACTTTTCAATAACATGGTAAACTATGTAGGAATACATGCCAAGTGGTCTACCTCCAACAGCACATGCGATGCTAAACAAGATTTTTAATCTGTATTCATTACATGAGACAATAAATTTTATGCTACAGCTTGCAATTTTTTACACATTTATTTATTTATTTGGTACAGGGTCTCACTATGCAGCTTAGACTTGAAGCAATCCTCCTGTCTCAGCCTCCCCAGAGCTGGAAGTACAGGTGTGTGTCACCATGCCTGGTTTTGGTGGCCAGCTCAACGCACCAAGGGTTCTAGGGCTGACATGGCATTTGGTACCTGGGGATTGAACTCAGATCCTTGAGCTTGCCTGGAAAGCACTTAGACCACTAAGCTATCTCTCCAACCCAAGCTATAACATTTAAAGAGGAGCAGTGTAGCAATTATTTCTGAGCTGATCTTAATGGATCACTTCCTAAAAATATCTGCCTGTGAGGGACATCTATGCCCACATCCAAATAATGAAATCATAGTTATGGCTTTCATTTAAAATGAGTTATGGGTTATTACAGAATCACAGGAAAGAAATTTGGGCAGCAATATATACAAAATCATCTCTGGGGAGTGACTTATAGACTTCTAAAGTGTTTTTTTTTTTTTTTTTTTTTTTGTCTTTTTGAGACAGGGTCTCGCTATGCAGTTGAGGCTGGTCCTGAGCTCACTTTTGTAGCCCAGGCTGGTCTCGAACTCGCACCAATCCTCCTGCCTCAGCCTCCCGAGTGCTGGGATTACAGGCGTGAGCCACCACGCCCGGCAGACTTTTAAAGTTTTTTTCAGAAATGGGGATATTTCACGCTCTTCTCAGGAAATGTGATAGATTTAGTGTTCCTACCTGAGTTGGTGTGTGTGTGTGTGTGTGTGTGTGTGTGTGTGTGTGTACGTGTTTCAGAGCTAGGGATCACCCAGGGCACGGCATCTCTACGCAAGGGATGAGTTTATTTGTCCAACTACAACCTCAGTCCCAGTATTCATAAATGTTAATGGCACACACCAAAACTCAGGAACCCTGTTCCTATTAAATCCCCTCTCTATGTAAACACTGGATCTTGGCTGGTAAGCATTTGAACAGTATTTTCAAAGTATTTAAAAACTTATGCATCTCCAACATGAACAGTAATCGTGATTTGGTTCTCTTTTGTATTTCTGGTACCAGGGATCGAACTCAAAGCTGTGTGCTTGCCAGGCAGGCCCTTACATTGCTCAGCTGTATCCCCAGACCCATGACAGTGTTCTTATACTAGATATTCATCCAGTTTAATTCAGGTACAATATGGTATAAGACAACGGCTTGGTAGTATGCTGTTTTTAAAGCAACAGGAAAACCACGTGGATTCCATTCAGGGTTTTTAGTACTCTTATGTATTTATTTTTCTGAAAGTTTACTTATTTGATACAGGATATCACTACACAGCTAGGACTCATAGTAAGCCTCCTGTTTCAACCTCCCCAGTGCTGGGATTACGGGCATGCACTACCACACCTAGTGTCAGAGGCTGGCACCACGTGCCTAGGGTTCTGGGGCCAGCACAGCATGTAGTACTGGGGATCAAGCTCAGGTCCTTCTGCTTGCCAGGCAGGCACTTAGACCACTGAACTATCTCCCCAGCCTACATATGCATTTCACTTCTCCAGTATAAATTCTTTGCGTCTTTGAGCCAGGGTCTTGCTAGGTAGTTCAGGCTGTCCTTGAGCTCACTTTATGGCCCAGGATGGTCTCAAACTTTGAATAATTCTGCCTCAGCCTCCCAAGTGCTGGGATCACTGGTATGTGCCACCATAACTCTGAGACGGTGTTGACTTCCCTCAAACTCCTGCACCTGGATGATTCCCTGAGTACCTAAGTGGGGCTTATAGCTTAAAACATTTAGAATTTATTTTTTTAAATGAAGTCTTCTTGCTCCATGCTGACTTAAGTGTTTTACTGCTAAAACCTTCAGTGGTTTCCTGGTAAAGACTATTCTACTACTCTTAAAAATGCCTGTTAATGGGCCAGGCAGATAGCTCAGTGGCACCAGCACCTATCTGGCAAGTGAAAGGTCCTGAGTTTGATTCCTGGTACTAAAAAATCAGGTTAGTGTACTTTAGAAACACATATTGATGGAAAGCTATCGCACTAATTACTTGAAATAAAAATGTTGTTATATAGAATGAAAAAGGTCTCTTGGTTTTATCTACCTTTTGTTATCTTTAAAATTTCAGAATTCTGTGTGTGTTTGCCGTAATGTCAGATTACCCCAATTTAGTATATTTTAAAATGTCTTCTTTGAGCCATCACTGTCCCCAGAGAATGTCATCTACTTCCATTCCCAATATATTTTGCTTTTTTTTTTTTTTTTTTTTTTTTTTTTTTTTTTTTTTTTTTTTTTTTTTTTTTTTTTTTTTTTTTTTTTTTTTTTTTTTTTTTTTTTTTTTTTTTTTTTTTTGGTGGGGGGCAGAATCGGGAATTGAACTCAGGCCCTTGTGCTTGCCAGGCAAGCACTTATTCTATTGAGCTATCTACCCAGCCTCTTCATTCCCAACATATTGATGCAGATGACTGAGAGGTGAACAGCAGAGAGCCTCCCCGAGATGTGGTGTCCAGACACTGGAATAAAGCAACAGGAGGGAAAGGAGAGGAGACACGTGGGTCCCCAGGACCCCTGCAGGAAATCCAAAGCAAGAGTTGGAGCCCACAAAGAGAGGGGCCTTCAGTGGAGGAGCATCTGGCTGGTGGCACTTTCTCCCTGAGCCTGGACTCATCCCGCAGGAAGGGAAACTGGAACCTGCAGACCAAAAGGAAAAGCCGGTGCACTCAGAGGTCCCCACCGACTAGTGGAAGTGGGAGAGCACTGTATGCGGCAGACTGCATTGGCTGGTGAGTTATTTAGGCTCAGATATTCCTCAGGGCGATTGTCTGGTAGTCCTCTTGGAGAGGGGCCAACTGAAGACAGCTTCAGGCCAGCTCCATCTAGCGGCTCCCAGTGACAGAGTCGGCCTGCTGAATTCAAGTCAGCAGAGGGTCCCAGAGCCCAGTTCAAGCTGGCAGGAGATGTGCAATGTGTTACAGGACGGACAGCTCAGGTTTCAGCCTCACAGCTAAAAGCCAGCCTGAACTAGAATCGCAGGCTTGCTGGGATTCTCCACTGCCCCACTGTAAGGCTATGGCTGGCTTGCCAAGGTCATGAACAATACTATAGGCCAGTGCCAAAGAACCAAGGGCTAAGCCCAGTAGGCAGCAACTGCTCATCCCCAACACATGGAAAAGGTAGGATCTTGCGACACTCAAAATCCAAAGTCCAGCTACATCCAGAAGAGAACACTGAGAAGTAGCCAAATTTGTAACAGTTCTAAATACTAACGATAAAGCTACTCCCTCTAGGCAACTTCCAAATAACCTGGAAATGAAACTAAAAAAGGAAAAGACACTTAAACAAGATGCAAACTCAATATATTTATTCATATCTATATTGTAAGTCTTCTGAGTGGCTCAAACTTGATGTGTATCAAACTGAAGACTTCGTCGTTGACTTTATCCTCCTTCCTGAATCTATAGGAATCTTCTCTGCCCTGAAAGAGCCCTGAAACAGTGATTCTGGAGAAACCCTGAATCTGGGAAGACTCAAGGGGCTCCAGCCCACCCTCAGGTCTCCACCAAGGTCCATAGAGTGTGTTATCAAGTTCTGTATCATCTGTCTGCTCAATATTGTTGATATCTTTTTTATATATTTAGTACAAGGTCTGCAGGATCTCACTCCCCAGATCAGACTCAGAGAGATCCTATTTTTAGCCTCCCAAGCTGTTCATATCTTATTACTGATATTACTTCCTACATGCACCATTTTTGTTCCTCCTTTTCTATTAGAATACATTTGAGACATAAATACATGAACATAAATACATTCACTGTGGGGAATTTGTACATGCACCCAACACTTTTTTTAAAATTTAGTAGAAAGTCTACTACAGAGTCTCACTACATAGATTGAATTCCTAGTGATCCTCCTGTTTTCAGCCTCCCAAGTGTTGGGATTAC
Organism: Myocastor coypus; assembly: GCA_004027025.1. Lineage (NCBI taxonomy): Eukaryota > Metazoa > Chordata > Mammalia > Rodentia > Myocastoridae > Myocastor > Myocastor coypus. The sequence continues at coordinate 7,380 of PVJA010041028.1, read as the reverse complement.
AGGTGCATGCCACCATGCTCAATCACCATCTCAGTGTGCCCCTGAGGTGAGGCTGGCATGGCATGCTGGGATTGAACCATGGCCGCTGTGCTCTGCCTAAGCAGGCGCTTTAGTCCACTGAGCTATCTGGCTGGCCCGCCCTAACATATCTTTTATCAATTTTTTCCTTCTCCTCCATCTTCCCCACTCCCAGATCCCTTTCCTGCTTTGTGAAGTCTTTCTCCCAGTTTCCTATATCTGTAATTTTACTCTTCACATTGTTTATGCTTTGGACTTCCCACACAAGAAACATTTAAAAAGTGACTGCATATAGGTTCTGGGTGCTTCTTTCAGGTGCCCAGTGTCCTGAACAAAGAGGTGGACAAGGCACACAGAAAAGGAGGTGAGGGTGGAGAGCTGCCGAAGGTGAAAGTAGACATTCTCTCCAGGACTGGAGTGGGCAGCTGAAGAAGGCTCACAGAAGTCCTGAGGGTAAAGCGAAAAGGGCCTGTCAGTATGCAAAATACCTGAGCTAGTTCCACTTCAGGTAGAAATGGCACTGCAGTTGATCAAAAAACTTTGTGACTTCATGCTAGCTATAAATGAAAGAATAAGAAATGGGATTTCTTTTATTGATTGATTGATTGATTGATTGACTGATTGGAGTACCAGGGAGCAAACTCAGGACCTTGTACTTGCCAAGCAAGCACTTACTCTACTGAGCTATCTCCCTGGTCCTGGGAGTGGGATTTCTGATTGGTTTGTGACCAGCATCAGATTCCGGTGATAGTTAGGAGAAACACTCACTGTTCTTGTGAGCTGTATCCAAATACGTTAGCCTGGAGTCACGTACATCTCATGTCCCACATGTTCTCTTTTTAGAAAGCATTTTGTTCAACCCATTAAGCCTTTGGATTTTTTTTTCCTGGCACATTCCTTCCTGCTTGGTCTTCTGCTTGCCCCAGGCTTCAGCTACCTCAGACAGAGGTGGGAAGGGCCTCATCTCTTAGGTAGAAGCAGCTACTGCATGGCAGCATATTGGTATCTCGTCCTCCACTTTGCTAGCTATGGAACCTTCGAGGATATTATTTAATCTACTGGAATATCAGTGACTTTATTGTACCACAAAGTAATACACTATACACCTCTTATTCACATGGAATAGACAACTTTGGCAAGAAATGTAAAATCATCTTTTGAACTGCGGTACGTCTGTATCAATGAAAGACCCAGTAGCATTCAATGACTTAATATTGAGAATATTTTCTTTTAACCTGAGGACAAAAAGTAGTAAGTAGTAGTGAGGGTGGGGAGAGATAGCTCAGCAGTCTAAAGCTCCTGCTTAGGCAAGCTTAGGCAACTGCAGAGACCGAAGTTTGATCCCTCGTGCCACATGCTGCTCCAGCTCTATCCCCTGGGCAGGCTGAGCTGGCGGTAACATAAACAAGTTTTTTAAAAAATTTATTTTAGGGGCCTGGCAGGATGGCTCAGGGGTCTAAAGCGCCTGCTTAGGAAAGCTTAGGCAGCTGCAGGGACCGTGGTTCAATCCCCCACACCACATGCTGTGCCAGCCCTGCCCTCATGGCAGGCTGAGATGGCCATAAAAATAAATAAACAAAAGTTCTGAAACAAGAAAAAAATAAATAAGATTTTAAAATTCTTTTAAAATTTTATTTTAAAAAAGCAGTGCCTAAAATAGAATATAAAATGTTAGAATTTGGAGCATATCAACCAGGAAATTTTAGTAAATTAGTACAAAAAAATCTTACAGAATTATATAAAGGGGCCAGCCAAATAGCTCAGCAGCTTAAAGTGCCTGCAAGCAGGTTCAGGGGCTGGGGGTTCAATACCCTGGCCTGCTGTGCCAGCCCTAGCATGCTGAGATGGCAACTGAGACTGGGCATGGTGGCATGTGCCTGTAATCCCAGCTCTTAGGAGAATGTGAACAGATGGGTCACTATGAGTCCAATCTAGTAGTGAGACCCTGAACACCCTATAGACCCTTTCCTAAAATACAAAAAAAGAAAGAAAGACAGACAGACAGAAAGAAAGAAAAGCATATTGGTTTGGTGCATGAGATAGTAAACATGCCTGAAGAGGGTTTAAGGTAGTGTTAGAAAAGAAAAACACAAGCCATTGCATTCTTAAGACTTCTAATGATTTGTATTTCTCTCTGCTTGATTTCAGTACATTTGTCTCTCCATATATATATATATATATATATATATATATATATATATATATATATATACTAGTAAGTATATATATATATATATATATGTATATATGTATATATATATATACTTACTAGTGTATATTAGTTTTATAAGATATTGGTGTTCATTGTGACACTTTGAAGTTTACACAATTTTTTTTTTTAATTGCATGTAACCTATCCTGTGAATGTTGTGTAAGATGAGTGTCTTACTTTTCTTTCTTTGCTGGGACAAAATATCCCACACCCAAATTTAAAGAGGGAAAGGATTATTTAGCTGACACTTTGTAGAGGTGTCAGTCCATAATCTGCTGGCTCCAAGACAGGGCGGCATGGCAGAAGTGCAAACATTCATGGCAGCAGCAGAAGCCAGGAAAATTGACAATAGCAAAAGGAGGAGAGATCTTTCCATCCCTTATATGGTATGTAGGCTACTTACCCTAGGGCAGAAGCAGCACTCACAACCCCAATCCCAGCACTAGTCAATGAGCCAATCTCAAACTCTAGATTCAGCTGCCTCCAACAAGCCTGCCCCTACACCTAATAACAGCTAAGGCTTTGGGGGGGAAAGATAGACACAAGACATAACATTCCACCCCTGGATTTCAAATACTCATGCACTTCCCTTTATACAAAAAACATTTAGTCCCTATGTAAGAGTTGCCAAAGTTTTAACAGTTTTAGCATTGCTGAAAAGTCTAACTCCCAAGTTTTCCTCTGAGATTTAAGGCCAACTCTTAGCTGGGAGTTCTGGTATAAATGAAAAAATTAAACACTTCTAACATTGAATGGCACAAGGCAAATATGTTCATTCTAAAAGTTATAAACAGGGGTGGGGGGATATAAAGGATTGGGACCAAAGCAAATCCAAAATCCAGCAGGGCAAATATTAAGGCCCATAGGTTTACGTGTGGTGTCTCATGCAGCCTGTGGCAAGTTGTGAGTTCCAAAGAGCATGAGTGACTCTACCCCTATGGCACTTCTAGCAGTTACAGCTCTTACGGCTTGTCTCTTAGACCTACTTTGGTCCCTCTTTGCAGCTTTCCTTAGATGATCCACATTTCTGACTTTCCTAAGCTTCTGGGGTCTCCACTGCACTTTTGATTTCACCTTCACAGCCTCGCACACTGCCCAATCAGGGTCACACTGCCTGGACTCCCAGGCTTTCTGAAATTTAACCCCACAACTCTTGCATTTTGCATGCACCTAAAACCAGCAATACATGAATAATACCAAGGTCTGCTGCCAGCTGGAGCAGTTGCCAGCCTTCCCCCTCTCTTGACTCTAGTGGTCAAATGCCTAGATCACTAAGCACTCTGAATCTAATTCAGAGGAATAAACTATGCTGCAACCATTCTGGAACATGGTGCTCTGTGACTTCCTCCACAAAGCAAAGTCTTTTAACTTGCAGTTTTGAATCTGAAAATTCAAAATCTGCAAAGGGTGGAGTCATGCTGCTACTTATGATGCCCCAGGCCATATTTTCTATTTTCCGGCTTCTTCTCAGCGATCAGGACTTCATCTGCTTTACTTTTGCAGTCTACAGCTTTACTGGACTTCCTTTCTGGCCAAATTTTAAACACAACTTTAAGTCATTTTTCTGGGTTCTTTGCTCTTGATATTTGCAACATAGATCTGGCTGAAAGCCCCTAACAGTAGCCATGCCACCACCTCAGCATATGACTGCCTTGAAATTTCTTCTACAAGATAAATTAGTCTAGGACCCTTAACTTCAGTCTTAGGCAGTCTCTAAACATGAGCCAAATGCAAACAAACTTTTTACCAAGCCATAAGCCACACGGTCTGAAGTCTGACAACCAAAGCAGCCCTTCTTCCCCAAAGAAACTTTCCAAGTCTGGTGTGTTTTGTTTTGTGTTTTTAGTGGCTGGCTCAGCCCACCCTGTCGGATAGGGGGGGAGGGGATGGTGCAGCATGCGGTGCCAGGGATCTAACTGCAGTCCCTGTATGTTTGCCTAAGCTTGCCTAAGCTTGCCTAAGCAGGCGCTTTAGACCACTGAGCTATCTCACCAGCCCCCAAGCCTGGACTTTGTTGGCAGGTTTGTCTCAGCCTTCTGGCCTTCTGAGCGCTGGCCAGAATATCCCATACAGAACAATTTAATGCATTCCAGCTCTACTCCTTTAGGCAACATCTCAGAACTTTTTTCCAAACTCTTCCTACAAGCCATCCACAAAAGGCCCCTTAACCATATTGTGAAGGATGGTCACAGCAATGACCCTACTTCTCTGGTACCAAATTCTGTCTTACTTTTCTCTCATTGCTGGAACAAAATACCCATCACCCAAAGTTAAGAAGGGAAAAGTCAGGGAGGCAACTCCACATGATGGCAGAAGACAGCAAAAAGAGTACATGGGAGAGAGAGCTTCTTTCCATCTCTTATATGTAGGCTACCCAGCCTAGGGCAAGTACAGCACTCACAGTCCCAATCCCAGCACCAGACAATGAACCAACCACAAACTTGATTCAGCTGCCTTCAAAAAGTCTGCCCCTCCATGTTGCATGAGGTTTTGGGAGACATCTAGACACAAACCACAACAATGAGCAAATATAAGTAATACATGACCCTAGGTGTCACATGATCACAACTGAGCCAATGACAATTCTCCCCCCATCACTGCAGAACTATGGGTAATCATCTCCCAACAGGTAGAGGTTATGGAAGTGATCTGCAGAGGAAGAGGAGAAAAAGACAGAGGAATCCCTCACTTCACATGAGATTAAGGTGTGTAAAATGTGAGACACAGTGCAAAACTGTGTAGAAAATCATCACCTGTTTAAGGTTGTAGCAGTGTAAATGATAAATCTGTTTAAGAATCATGCAATGGTACATTTCCATGAGAGATACTCAAAAGGAGATGTGTCATGTTCTAGTTGCATGAAATGAAAAAGATTCCACTGAGCCAGTAGATAGCAAATCCACGAGTAGCAGTGAAAGTCACCCCACAAACTCACACTTATCTCCCTCACAACCACCACTACGGATTTCAAAGGTAAGTACAGGTTCACTTACTTTCCTTCACATTTTGCGTTTTATTATTTTGTATCATATTACCATAATCATTTTCACATGACTATTTTTGGGCTGTGGAATAAATTTGAGTTTCCATTTTTTTAAGAGAAAAAAACAGGATACAAAATTTCAAAGCAGAGTAGTATGAGAGAAACTATGGTTAATATATTGTATATTGTTATCTTCAAAGTAGCTGCTCAGATTACAATTATATAGGCATGAAAAAATGATGAAGCACGGGGATGAGGATATAGCTCAGTGGCACAAGTGTTGGCCTGGCAAGTGTAAGGACCTGAGTTCAATTCCCAGTATTCCTGGTATATTTTCAATGAGCTAATAGAATTAAGTAGTATAACTACCTTAACTATCTTGTCTATACATATATTTTTTCCATTTTCCTTTCATTTCTCCTTTCCCTCACCCCAACTTTTCTTTCCTTTTGAACAGTTTCTTCCCATTTTACAATCTCTATTGTGCAGCTTGTATGTTATTTTGCTCTTTCAGATTCTTACACTAGGGAGACATGAGGTTTATTATACATGCAAGTCTGATTTATTTCACTTATGTGTATAGTCTCAAGTTGTATCCATTTACCTAAAAATGTCTCAGGTTTATCCTTTACAGCTGAGTAGTACTCCACTGTATAAAACCATCTTTTTTATCCATTCCTTGGTTGATAGGCATTTGGATTATTTCCAAGACTTAACTATCACAAACTGTGCTGCTATAAACATAGGTACACATATATCTCTGTGGTACAATGCTTTTAAAATTTTATTTATTTATTTAGTATAAGGTCTCACTATGCAGCTTGGGCTCATAGTGATCCTCCTGTCTCAGCCTCCCCAGTGCTGGGATTACAGGTATGGGGCCACCGCTCCCAGTTTCATTGGCTGGCACAGTATATCAGGCATGGCATGGAGTACTGGGGATCCTTGTGTTTGTCAGGCAGGTGCTTAGATCACTGAGCTATCTCCCGAGCCCTACTGTGCTATGATGTTTTTAATTCACCCAGGAAAAAATATTCAGAACGGGAAATGATTGGGTTAAATGGGACCTCTCACCCTAGGTTTTTGAGGAATCTCCTGATTTCCCCCGTGGCTGCGGCAGTCTACCTTCCCACAACAATGGAGAAAGGCTCCTTTTTCCTCGTAGCCCTGCCAGCATTTAGTTTTTGGTTGATTAGCTCACAGGTTCCTCATATTTCTTTGTTGATTTTTGGTCTGATTGATCTATATAATTATGAGAGTGGGGTATTGATCACAATTGTGCGTTTATTTTCACGTTTGTTAGTATTTCTCTTATGCATTTGGATACACCAGCATTTGGTGCATATATATTTAAGATCGTCATCTCTTTTTGGAAGCTCCACTTAAATATGTATGACTCTCTTTGAGCACTTTTTTATGTATTTAGTATAGGATCTACAGGGTCTCACTACACATATCAGACTCATAATGATCCTCTGGTTTTCAGCGGCCCGAGCACTGGGATAACAGGCGTGCACCACCACCATGCCTAGTCTCAGTCACCCTTTCAACGCGCCCTGGGAGTGGGCCTGGCACGGCACACCAGGGATTGAACCCCAATCCCTGTGTCTGCCTAATTTATGTTTCATTAATTTGCATTTCCTTATACAGTCTTTTAAAATATATTTAGTATAGGGTCTACAGGATCTCAAAATACACAGATCAGACTCATGGTGAGTCTGTTTTCAGCCTCCTGAGCACTGGGATTAGCATGCCATCACGCCCAGTCCCAATCACTGTCTCAGTGTGCCTCCGGGCCGGGGTCAGCCCAAGAATCAAAACCATGGTGCCTGCATTTGCCCAAGCAGGCATTTTAATCCACTGAGCCATCTGGCCAGCCCTGAGAAGGTGAAGTCTATTTTTTTTTCAGTTTCTTTTTTATTGTTTAAATTTAACAATGGTTATATTACATATTTTCATCATCAGATCAGTTTAGATTAATACATATAGGTATATAAGATTGATCAAACAATTAAACATTAACCTTTCTAAATCCACATTACTTTTTTTTTTCTTTTCCCCTTTCTTTTCTTTGAAAGTTGACGTATTGCATATTGTCCTCACAATCATTCTACAGAGTACAGTGTGTGGGCATGACCCACCTCCCTATTGATGTTACTTAGAAAAA
>PVJA010041027.1:0-18146 GCA_004027025.1 Myocastor coypus | reverse complement strand
AAAAAAAAAAAAAAAAGAAACATCATAGAGCTCAAAGAGCTTATGGAGCATATCCACAAACCATACGGAATCAGTGTAAATAGTTCAATATACACAATCAAGACACAGATTTCAAAGTTGGAAGGGATCGTAAGGGTCTTTTTGTTAATCTCCTGCTATAATAAATTTGAGTGAGTTTCTGAAAGCCACATTGTTGCAAATACATGTGTGACACAAAAACAGACACACAAAAACACACCATATTATAATTTTTCTCAGGCTCCAAATGGACATATAATCATAGAATGACATAAAAACTAGTGTCTTTACGACAAAACCTTCAGACTATTTAAGAAAACAACCCTTCACGAATAGGATACATGGATATGGTGCATCATATGATTTTGTTTGTGTTACATGTAGTGTGTTCAGAAACAACTTATGGCCTAACATTGCTTGTCTCTCTGATCAATGTACTTGTAAGACACATTATAAATAGAAGAAATGGTGGAAGAAAAATGCTATGAATTGTCTTCTCAACAGAAATGGCATATTTCCATGATCAGCTGTTATTCACAAGTAACAATAGAGGCAGGGGCTCAGAGGAATTTTCATCAAGAAGAGTTGAAAGTCTTAAATTCTAACTTATTCCCTCCCTTCAATGGCTATGTAAAAAAGAGAAAAAAATTACAAAACAAATATAATAGACATATTTCATAATGCAGATCTGAGAAATGAGGGTCGATACCTTTTGACCAGGCTCACAGTGTATTACTGAGATTTCACTGCAGAGAATTATGTTCCAAAGGAGCATAATTTCACTTGTGATATACTCAAATCTACACTGGAATATTACAATGTTATTGTTGTGTTCCCTTTGTGGCATATTTAAAGATAAATGAGTTAACTTTTGGCAACTGCCATGAGACTATCAGGTTAAATAATTCTTTATCAAGTAGCAATAGAGGGATGTAACAATACTCAAGGTATAGTACATGGAGAAACAGACTGAAAATCACTAAACAAGTGATAGCGCTCCTCTTGGTAATAAAGAAGCACAAATAGCATGTTAACAGTTAAGCTTCATGTGCGTAGGGGAAAAATGGCCAATTTCAAAGAGTATATCCACCTTTGGAATGATAATGATATGATCCATTTTAGGAATTATATGTTAAATTGCTTCCTGCATTGAATATACTCAATTAAAAGTGTATGTAGTGAGACTATCTCTATAGTTAAATATGCTCTGTGGGAACAACCTTTCCAGAGTTTAAAAACCACATAAAGGCTATTCCTACTGTTTCATTGGAGACCTGGAAGACATTTCATTTCCCTATTTGTCGATTAGGTACTTTTATCAGAAATGTATGTATTTGAGAGGCTGCTGAGTTTGTGAACATATCTATGTATACTTTTGTTTTTTTGAATGAGACATTCTTCTAGTGAGCTTTTTCTGTTAGGTACAGAATGAATATACAAGGATTTAGTTCAGAATACCTGAACAAAAATGTGCATTCATGTACTTGATATGAGATGCCCTTCATCTCATTTTTGGTAAGGTAGATTTTCCACTTGACTTTTCTGTTTGTCTAACTTCTGTCCTCCTTTGGGAAGGATGAGATTAAGCTGCAGGAAAACAGACTGTAGACAATGGGAAAACAGCTGACGTGTTTTCCATTTGCCGGTTTGCTAGTAGCTAGTTCTGTGACCTTGAACCAGTAATTGAACTTCTCTGGTTATCAGTTTACTCATTTTTTTTTTTTTTTGCTTTTTGAGACAGGGTCTCACTGTGCAGTTCAGGCTGGCTTTGAGCTCACTTTTGTAGCCCAGGCTGGTCTCGAACTCACAACGATCCTCCTGCCTCAGCCTCCCAAGTGCTGGGATTACAGGCGTGAGCCACCACTCCTGGCTTTTACTCATGTTTTAAAAATGTATATTTCTTGTTCATTCTTTAACATCTCTCTTTCTACATCTCTGATGGACTAAAGCTCCACTAGTATAGGAATGTCTTCCTCACTGATGTATCCCAGGAGTATAGCACAGAGTAGACACTCAATGAAATATCCTTAGATAAATGAATATTTCATCTCTCAATTTGTGACTAATGTTACATTTCAAACATTCTTTTGATATAGAAATCAGAGCCATTTGTAACCAACACCTACTTCTTTTATACCCATGCAGTCTCCAGTCCTATTTAGCTTCCATCATATCTGTCCTTCCCATATGCATTTAAATTCCTTTATATCAAATGTTCATCATTTTTGTTATAGTCTCTAAACCATTCCCAGTGTTTTTTTTCTAAAATACAAATATGGTTATGACACTACTGTATTTATATGACCTAATTGCTTTTAGGAATTAATGTAAGATGTTTTATGTTTGTTCACAATTATATTGCCAACCATTGATATCATATTTCATTCTTTTGTATACAAAATTTTTGCAAATGCTAGTGAAGATATAATAGGAGTGCAATAAATGATGGCGAATGAGAAGTGAGGAGATAAGACTAGTTCAGCAATGGCCACAGCTTCAGAAAATTAACCTCTGTGTCTTGTGCATTAGAATTTTCAGGAATGCTAAGGAATTCATACTAGACACCACCATACTTGAGAAGCATCAAACCAGATATTTCTTTAAGATCAGTTAGTCTATGGGGCTATGTTTGTCAGCTTTTTGTCATTGTACCGCATCTGAAGTAATCAACTTATAAAGGGGATGAATTAATTTTGGCTCATAGTTTAGAGATCTCAGGCCACGGGTGGCTATTTCTGATGATTTTCAGTGTGTGGTGGAAATGTATGGGGAAGGAAACTGCCTATCTGGTGGTTCTGGGGAAGCAGAAGAGTGAAAGATCACTATTCCACAGTCATCCTTAAAGGCACACTTCCAAGGAAGTAAATTCCTACCATCAGGCCTCACCTTTGAAAGGTCTGTTAACTTTCTAATAATTTTCATGTTGACAACTAATTCTTTAATATGCAGAGCTGTGGGATACATTTAAATCAAAACTAGAGGATAAGTTAGCAATTTTCTCTCATGGTTTAATTTTTTTTTTTTTTTTCTGAGTGGGATTGTTTAGGTTGACAGAGGAATTCACACCAAGCACTCAGTCAAGCACTCAGCTGGAACATGTATATTTGTTCGATACATAGAAAGTGAGTTTTACAAGTACCACTTCAGTTATTTTTCCGATTAGCATCATCATCATCTTTGAAATTCTATTTATGTATTTATTTATTTATTTATTTATTTATTTATTTATTTATTTTTGCATTTTAGGGAAGGCTCTACAGGTTGTTCAGGGTTTCATTACTAGATCGCACTCCTAGTGATCCGCCTGTTTATAGCTTTCCAAGAGTTGGGGTTACAGTAGCGTGTGCCACCATGCCTAGTCTCTATTGCCATCTCAGTGTGCCCTGGGGGCAGGGCTGGCATGGAAGGCCTGGAGATTGAACCTCTGGCCCCTGCACCTGCTTTCAGGCACTTTAATTAGCTGAGCTATTTGGCTGGCCTCTTTTCTGAAATTTTAAAATGTAATTCCTCAGCCATATTATTTCTGTGTGAGACAATAAAATTTCAGGGAAGTATAGTTATAATTATAATATAGTTTTATGTTAGAATTAATTCTCTCAGCAGAGGGATCTTCTTCTTTCCTTAGTTTAAGATCACATACTTCAGATCATGATCTTATTCAGCTGTCCCAACAGTTACCAGAGCACTCATTCTTTTGCTTTACCATGTACAATGCTGCACCCTAAGCAAAATTCATAGAGTCTGTAGGAGGTAACCCATTCTAAATTATACCCATTGAATGAGTAGATAATAGGGAGATACAAAGTAAGAGGGACAGTGTATTATTTTCAGTGCTTCAACCTCATGTGAGCAAACAAGCAGTATGTTCAACTTCCCAGATCATGATGCTGTTAGTGCTAGTGAACAATACACATGGGATAGAGCTCAGGGAAACTCTATTGATGTGATCAGGCAATGTTTTATGGAATGACTCACATCATAGTTGTTTTTGATTGATTGGTTAGTGTTTCTTAGATGGAAAGGTAAAAATTCTCTATACTCAGGGAACATCATGTTAAAAAGTTGAAGTCATGTTGCGCTGGTGGTAAAGAGAGAATAAAGAGTATGTGGGCAAAAGGAAAAATTTATACAGGAAGAAAAAGTGGATGATTGATTAGAAATAAAAGATTTGGAATAGTTTATGTTGACCTTTTGATAACAGGCTGGGAAATTTGAAGTTTCTTTGCAGAAACAGGGGATGTATTGCTATGGTATAGATGATGAATATCCCATGAAAGACATCATATGTTCATAACTGGGAGTTTGGGAAGATAACCAAATCATGGGAGTGATATAGCTGATTTGCTATTCAGCAGTAGTGCCCAGTTAGAGGAGGCAGGTCACTGGGAGTATAAAACAGAAGGGTACACCTTTTTCTTGGCTTTGTCTTTCTCTCTGTTTCTAGCTGTCAAGGTGTGAGCAGCTTCCCTCTTCCTTGGCCCTTTCATCATGCCTTTCTGCCATAGAGCCAATTTGCCACTAACTGCAAATCTGAGTCAAAACTTACTTCTCATTTGGATTCTGGGCATTGGGTATTTGTCCAAGCAATCAGAAAATGATTGAAAATGATTGTTGTACTAGATAAGTGAGGTCATTGCTGTGACTGACACTTTACTATGCAGTTCATAAATCTTTGGAAATAGTTTATGGGAGGGGTTTCGAAAGAGTTTGAGATATGACTTAGAGAATTCCAAGACTATTGTGAGCCAGGCTCCATGGGAGATTGTGGTCAAAGCTCAGAAGACTAGAAGGTTTATGCAAAGACAGATGGTAAAGACCAGGCTTAGGAGGTTTCCTTTGGGAACAAGGTCTGCAGTTCCAGGAATACTCTAGGACATGTATGTTTTCCTCTGGCAGAAAACTTGTCTATATTTTGTTTAAGTCCTGAGACTTTGAGAGCAATTTAGGTTAAGGGGAATAGATTCCTTAACCTGGTGGAGGAAATTTCAAGGTGGCCTAATGTTCAGGGTATAACATGGGTACTTCTTGATGTTTTTAGCAAAATTTACATTGATAATCAAAAGAAAATGGCACAGCTAAATAATTTCAAAGCATTCTAAGCCTTCTATAGTTGTTGTTTGTTTAGGTCACTTTTCTCTTGTTGCTCGGAAAAAATACCTGAGATTAAGGAAGGAAAGGTTTATTTAGCTCATCGTTTGTGGAGGTTTCAGGCCATACTCAGCTGGTTTTACAGAAGAGTGGTACATGGCAGAGAGCAGCAGCTTATTGCAACAAAAAACACAGCAAGAGCAAAAAGGAAGAAGCAGTGGCAGAGAACAAGTCTCCCTCCATTAAACTACATTCAAACTATGAGCCCCATGGGAGGTGTAGCACTCATATCTCAAATCCAAGCATTGGATCATGAATTAATCACAAACTCTAGAAGTCCGCCCCATGAATGCATGAGGCATTTGGGGAACAACTAGACACAAAGTATAACAGGTGGGAAATGAGAAAAGAAAAGTGACGTTGTACAAAAGGTAACTGAACAACAAAATGTAATATATAAAACAGATTTCCTGTGCTGAGTTGTGTTTTTAGGTGATAGACCACCCAGTGAAAACGCTCTACTATTCAAGTTGTAAAGGACAGTGATTAGAAGTAGTTTGTGTACACCTGATAGTAGAACACTTGGGGACTAGTAAAATAATGGTAAGACAATATAAAATGAAAATGAAGCTTTACAGATACAGAGTTGTCAGTGAAAAAATGAGATGAACATAAGGAACACAAGATGAACATAATAGCATGTTGTCAATGAAAATACAGCAAAATGCTAACCTAGGAAACAACTGGAAGCCTCTTAGGACACATGAAAGCATACGCTTCAGATTCGAAGAGCGTTACCTCAAAAAGAAGGATCAGTTAGAACTTGCGAGAAGATGAAGAAAGATAAGGCTATAATTCCAGTATACCTGTTGAGCAGTCTGAACCTGTCCACTTGGGATCACAGCTGCATACTCCAGTGTCCAGAAGAAAAGTCCCATGTCCTGAGCATTGCTCTTGACATATAGGAAGTGGAGTTTCACAGTTCACTCCTCCCCAGCCAGTAGAACAGTGACATTCTCCTTTTACACAGATGCCATGGCTGGAGCACATTGGGTCCAAGCAGTCCTCTGAAAGACCAAATATAGGGGAGAGGAAAGGTTAATAATAATAAATGTGAGATACTGAAGCTGAGATACTCACATTGATTTCCTGGTATAATATTGTTAATGTTGTTTTAATGAAGCAATAAAATGACTCATGCAGAAATTGTGTTCAAACCAGAAGATTATTAACACTAAAAAATATGTTGAGTTTCATAAAGGTTGCAACCTAAACTTAGAATAAGAAAGCCATCCATATGCTCTGTGAAACTGTGAATAGTGTTCAGTGTCCCCACACAAATGGTGGGTAGATGGGTGTATGCCTTCCACAGGAATTCCTCAGCTTTGGAAAAGGCCCAAGAATTTTTGTTAAATAATTTCCTATCCTTTGTGAATTTGAAATCATAGTTTTATTTTGACTTTTACTTAAAGTTTTAGGATTGAGTTATTCAAGTTATTGGGTTGAGGTGACTTCTGTTACATGAAGTAATATGCTAAAACAATGTGTTATAATCTCTTGGTTACTTTATAGATGTACTGAAAATATAAATTTCAAACCTAACTTAAAATTATTTCTTTATAGCTTTCCTATCAGGATACTATGACACAGCTTCTGATGTTGTAGACCAATTTCCATTTGTCCCTGAGTCCATAGTTTTGAACTTTTTTCTGTATATGTTAGCCAATGTGTACATTCTTTAAAGGTAGGATCCTGTGTTTGCCTTGGGCAAATTTATTTTGTATTTTTTGGGGTAATATTCTATGAGAAAAAGAAAGTTTGATTTCCAAGTATCTCCCCTTCCTTTAAAAAGCAGATGGGATTAAAACAACTTCTTAAGCAAAAGAAGAAAGATAGAGAACGACAAATACTGCACATTCTCACTGACTTGTGAAAGCCAGTAAGCCAAACCTGTATAGTAACATCCTGGAATAGTGGTCTCTGGTGATGAGAAGTGGAAGGGTGGAAGGTGGCAGACAGAAATTCAGTAAAGGACACTATAACTATAGGGAGAGGAGATAGGTCACTCCTGGTTCTTTTTCAGTAGATTAAGGCAGTGAGAGGGGCAAACCTCTTAGGATGTATTTCAAAATGACTAAAAATGTATGAATCTCCAAACACATAAAAATGATGAATGTGTGAAAGTCTGAAATTGGTTATCATCTAAATTTGATTAACAAACATTGCTTATGAATGTATTATTATATATAAACAGTAATCATTGAATTAAAGATGAAATAATTCATAATGAGGATATGCACATTGCATTACTTTTGCAGTAATGAAAATAGATTAATGCAACTTGCTCGTATTTGCAAGACTGGCCTAATTTTATGGTGGTTTGTGGCCATGGAACCAACTAAGTCTAATTAAGCACTATTATAATCAGCTTATTGCCATTATAATTAGTCCAAGATCTAAAGGTCATTAACACAATATTTTAATACCTGAGCTAACCAGCAAATAAATACCCAAAGGTACACCTAATTTGATTGATCATTTGGAACAAGAATGTATGAAATGTATAATCTTTTTAGTATAATTCTGTTTTGCTATATTCAAGTTAAACAACTGTAATAAGCAAAGTAATATTTGCTTTTTCTTGTCTTTTTGAGACAGAGTCTCACTACGAAGTTCAGGCTGTCCATGAACTCACTTTGTAGTCCAGGTTGACCTCAAACTGGCAATAATCTTCTTGCCTCAGCCTCTTGAGGGCTGGGATTACAGATGTTCACCACCATGCCTGGCTTTTCTTTTTCTTTTTTGTCAACTTTGTAAAGATCATTTTCTTATGAGGCCTACTATATTATAGTCACATAGAGATTTATATTCTATAAGTCATACTTAATTTGGAGGCACAAAGCCATAAGGGCTAGTCGCAGACGACATGGGCTGGCTTTAAGAAAATAGGATGTGTTAGGCACTAACTAAAATTAAGTGTTCATTTTAACAGGAACTGCTGCTACTTGGATTCAGCTGATTGCTATCATGTAGCAATGAGGGCACCGGGTGACCAGGCTTTGTTGGGACCAAGAAGAGCCAGAAATAGAGACTTCCATGCAACTTTTTTAAAAAAGTTTTTAAACTTAGGTAACTAAGTCACATGAAGCAATAGCACCACTCAGTACATGAGCTAAAGAAAAGCCCACTCGTGGGCCTGTGTTAGTTGTTGAGTTCTTGGTCTGTGATGTTTGATTTAAAGTATTTTTTCTATTTCATGCGTAAAGTTTATTTTATTAAATATGGTGAACAGTCTTTCTTGCTATTTTTTCTGTTCTACAAAATGTTTTAGTGATTGTGAAGTAGGCCAAGTTAAACTATATTATTTTTCAGTAGCTTAAATCATTTAAATTAGAAGGGTTATGTGATCTTCATGACAAGCTGCAGATGTCATGATAGACACTATAATTGTTTGGCTCTGTGTGTCCCCATGCAGCATCACAATTTACATTTTAAGTATAAAATAGTTATATTTTATTGAAAATATAATCATAGAAGCCATTTCCACAGGTAACAGACATTCTAGTGCTTTCCATAGGCCTGCTGCCATTCAAAAATTTTCACACCATATTTCTACTCCTGCTAATGGGAGGTGGAAAGCTAAAGTCTGGCTTGTTCATGGAGTGAGATGAGATTAAACCCTTTAGAATGCTGTGTAATAGTCTTAATGAGCCATCTTTATAAAGCAATTACAGTGCATTTTCAGCAACCTCTTTCCTGAACAACAGTTGTGATGAGACTATCTCCCGTGGTAATGGTTTAATATTATTTCTAAAATCAGTCTTATTTGAGGAATGTGGCATGAAAAGGGTCTGATTACTAGTAAACTTATTTTCCAATGTATCTCTTTAAGTAATAAGACTATTGCCTTTTCAAAATATTTTTATAAAGACTCCTTTGGGGTGAATTAAATATAAAAGCACTGCTTTGAAACTAATTAGTGAAAAGCCTGGTTCCTTAGGCATAAAGGTCAAGTTTCAGCATGTGGTATGTAAAAATAAATAATATAAAGCAATAATAATAATATGGTAATTACAAATCACTCCCAAAGAAAACATTTGCAAAATGGCTCCAAATATGCATATGTCATTATTTTTATGGTGTTCTTTAAAGTGAGATGTAGCATAATATACTCTCTAATAAAGCATGTGAATTAACAGCTTAAAATCATTAATATGGAAATTCTCAACTTATGAAACTGTATTAGAAATGAGGAGAAGCCGGGCGTGGTGGTGCACGCCTGTAATCCCAGCACTCGGGAGGCGGAGGCAGGAGGATCAGTGAGAGTTCGAGACCAGCCTGGTCTACAAAAGTGAGCTCAAGGCCAGCCTCAGCTGCATAGTGAGACCCTGTCTCAAAAAGACAAAAAAAAAAAAAAAAAAATAGAAATGAGGAGAAAAGCACAATTTTTCCTTACTACTCTTCAGGTGTCATAGATCCAGTCACACAGATGATAACAGGTACTCTCAGAAGAGTCAGGAGTTTTCCTGATTCAAGCCCCCTGATCATATACTAAGGACATACTGAAGACCTATTATTTCCAAAGAACTCTTGCTTCTGTACTAGAAGTACAAAATGACACCTTGGAAGATTCAGTGAGAAAGAAAGCCTGAGGCAATAGATTAAAATGAAGCCCTGACCTTCCTCGCATATTTCTCCTTTATATCCTGGCACACAGATGCAGACTCCCATGATGCAGGTGCCGTGGCCAAAACACGTTGGATCAATACATTGTTCTTCTGGAACATCACACTCTGGCCCCTTCCAGCCATTCCGGCAGACACAGTGTCCTTTTTCATATTCTCCATTCCCACCGCACAGCACAGGGCATGAATCTGAAGGATGGCAAATGAACTTTTATTGTTTTGATATGCTTTTGGAATCTCCAAGTAGCAATTATCTATTGATTCTTACAAGATATTTCAAGCAAGAAAGTGTACTATTTCTTCCTTACCCTTTATTAAGTTGGCACATGTTCATGACAATAAACAACATTTTTTCTTACAAGACTAGGGTAGAGATTAGTTACAAAGATATTCTGATCCCACCATGCTCCTTTGATCCCACATATTCGTAATGCACTATTATTATTATTATTATTATTATTATTATTATTATTATTATTTATTTTAAGCTAGACCTTTTTTCATTTATATATTTGGTACAGGGTCCACTACTCAGATTGGACTCATGGTGATCCTCCTGTTTACAGCCTCTCCAGTGCTGGGATTACAGGCATGCACCACCACACCTGGACTCAGTCACTGGCTCAGCACACCCCAGAGGTGGGTTCATTGCAGCATGTATGACGGAGGGTCATATGCTGGTTCCTGCATTTGCCAAAATAGGAGCTTTGTCCTCCGAGCTACCTTGCAGGCGCTAAGATAGACATTTTCACTGTTTGAGGTTTTATCTCTCATGGGCTTTCTTCCTTAAACTGATGTATATTGAGTTTAGGAAGCAAAACCTGAAGTCTAAAAAATGAATAAGGGATTACTCCTCTTATTTTACATAAAACATTATAAATCCCTATAACTAGGTTTATATTGCACAGATGTCTATTTGTGTAACACATTGTCAAAAATTTTGTTAGAGAATTTTTTCTGTTTTCTCATTGTGTGTTTCCCCGTTAAAATTGTGGGCTTTTTGACAGCAGTGCAGTTTCTCCTTTCTCTCTTTTGTGATACTTGCTGTACTTCTACTCCTATCCTCCAGTCCTCATGTCTTGTCACGGTGCTCGGAATGTAACACCCATTTATAATTCTCTGTATTCTGAAGTTTCATCTACAGAAACTGAGTGTCTTACTAATGTGAGATTATCAGACTGGAAACGTTAAATTTTGGTTAATAGGAATGAATAAAAAGCTTCTATAAAGTGATGACTATCAGCCCATGGGAAAAAATAGTGTGATTTACCCCCAAATTTTCAAAAATTGAATTCTGAGGCAGCCAAAGAAATAGTAAAGTTTACTAAGTTTAATTTTTCACTTTCTAGTTTTTACATGGTTGGTCGAGTACAATTTGGTGATTATACAATTCTTTCCAGTTACATTGATGTGTATAAGCACTTAGTAACTTTGCCTCTTTAAAATTGAGTCTATCATAAATTAATTTGTGAAGAAAATATAAGCATTGAGGCTGGGGAGATATCTCAGTAGAAAAAGTGCTTGCCTAGAAAGGCTAAGTGCCTGAGTTCAATCCTTGGTTCTGAAAGAAAAAAAATGTACCTATGTATTTATGTATCTATGTATCTTTGTATGTATGCATGCATGCATGTATGTATGTATGTATATATTTATCTATCTATCTATCTATCTATGCATTAAATAGTATCCAAACCAGACAATCTGAGAACAAACTCCCTTTTTAATATAACTTAGCTAAGTTACTTAAACCCTTGGAAGATCTTTTGTGCTCATGAAAGAAAGATAAAAGTAGAGATACTTCATAGACCCAGCCACTTTAAGGAGTCAAAATTCAAAGAAGTAATGCAAAGTGTCTGGTACAGGGACAGGCACAGTAACTGTTCAGCATTGAGTGGCAACTGTGAGATACACTGCTGTTGTTGTTTCTTCTATGAACATTGTTATTATTTCTACTAAGTCTAGATCCTAAATGTATCTATTTCCTTACATCAGTCAGACTCACAGAGCAACATTACCTCTGGCACAGTCAGGTCCAAGAAATCCTGGGAAACAATGACAATGGCCAGAAATGCATTCTCCATTTCCATTGCAATTAGTTGAACAGTCATCCATTATTTCTGTTAATACAAAGACAGAGAAAAAAAATGAACAAACTTCCTAGCCATAGAGTCCTTTTTATAAAAAAAAAGTTGCAGTGACTATTGGCCTGCAACAGTCTTGGCCTCTGCTGTCTGCAGAGTACTTACTGCTCAGAATCAGCTGCCAAAGAATTCTTTAAGTTGTCACATTTAGTAGAAGATTATTAAAAGGGCCCTGGATTTGCTGACTTGGCTATTTAAGAAAACTAAAACCCAACTTTGTCTCTAAGTGCATAAAGAGTCCAGATGAATTGTATTCTTTAGAGATATTCGTAAGATAGCTAAATATATATGAGCATTACAGGACATTTCCAAAACCAAAAAAGTGAAAATGCAACCCAGAAAACAAGAACTGTTTTGTTTTTCAGATTTAGTTTTCAGCAGATGATAAATTTACTTCTTTAGCAAAATAAAATATTTAATCTACTATCTTGACAGCTTAAATATGATAATAAGAATTTCATTTCCATTAATATGTGACAATGGAAGGCTTTTAAAGTTAGTGTTCATATTGAATTCACCACCACTAAAAGCATTAGGACCTAAGTATTTTTGTTGAGCAATGCCTTCTTGACTATAAATGCTTATCAGTTCTCTGCCACTAATTTCCTCTCCACCCATTCTAAGAGAAGTTTTCTGGGAATTGAGAAGGTGTTGAAGGGGTCCATAGGTGGTTTTGGTGATAAGAAGATTTGCAGTACAATAAAACATTGATAAACCTTTTAGCAACATCTCTGAAAAACTATAGTTTTACAAATATTGACCTTTGATGATAACTTTAAAACTGTAGTGTAAGACAGGTGTGTTGGTGCACGCCTGTAATCCCAGCACTCAGGAGGCTGAGGCATGAGGATTGGTGCAAGTTCAAGACCAGCCTGGGCTACAAAAGTGAGCTCAAGGCCAGCCTGAACTGCATAGCGAGACCCTGTCTCAAAAAAGACACACACAAAAAAAGCAAAAAACAAAAAACAAAAAAACAGTGTAAAATTATATGCTGAAGTATAATAATGGTCAAACTGTGAATTGTGATTGTCATTATGCTTTACACTTGCAGAGTTTTGTGTGTGTGTTTGTGTATTTGTGTATATGTGCACATATGTGTGTACATGGATGCAATTAATCTTCTTTGCATTACTCCTTTGTATAAGTTTTCTGTACTTAGCACACTTGGGCTGGGATTTTATGCTTTGGCTTATTAAACTCACACTTTTTTATACACTTAATTTCCATTTTAAATTCAAATTATCTGCTTCGCCAAGTTTCACTTGTATAAGCTATTCATAATTAGGAGAGATTCTCGGAGGTGGTCCTGCATCTGCTTTTCAGCGAGTGCCACTTCACAATGAGCACTGAGAAAAAGCATTTCTACAATTGTAGCCTCTGAATCATTTCTATCATTAGGCTCATCACATTACAGATTCCTGGAACTGAGCTCCAGATCAACTTATTTCAATCTCTAAGCTATGAAGACCAATAACCTACATTAAAAAAAAAAAAAAAAAAAAAAAAAAAAAAAAAAAAAAAAAAAAAAAAAAAAAAAAAAAAAAAAAAAAAAAAAAAAAAAAAAAAAAAAAAAAAAAAAAAAAAAACACCAGCCAGCTAGATATCTCAGCAGAAAGCTCCTGCTTAGGCAGAACGCTGCCGTTGGCATTCAAGTCCCGGGGACTGCTGTGCTGGCCTCGCCCACTGGGTGCGCTGAAAGAGCTATCGACATGGGAAGTGGTGGTGTGCACCTGCACCACCAGTGCTTGCGAGGCTGAAAACAGGAGAAACCCTACGAGTCCAATCCACATCATGAGACCCTGTAGACCCAGTACTAAATACATTTAAAAAATCCTTAGTGAATCTGCGAATTCTCATCATATTCAAGAATTGAAAACAAATACTTCATAATAGTGATGTTCCACAGTTGGAGAACTGGTGATCTCTATGTGGAAGCTCTTTATTGGAAAGATTAAAGGCAGGAAGAAGGAAGTGGCATCTAACTTATTTGAGGGAATTTTAGAAAGCTGAGCATGAATCTAACGTTTGTATGGATAGACACAATTCTATCAATCAGTGCAGATGAATTTCAATTCTAGAAAACAGATTATCTTTTCAAAATTTCTGTTCTGTCCACTGATTACTATGTTGGAAAAGTGAACCCAATAAGCAAGTGACACATAACATAAAATGAAATATAATTGAGCTGACTAGAATGTAACATGGAGATTAAGGCCAATGTTCATTAACACATTAAATTGTTAATTGTTCATAATTAAAATGTTAATTGTTTTTATAACATTAATTATTGTAAAAAGACTTCTAAAAGATATGGAGAGTCATTTTTCATTGAAAGATAGAAACTTTTATTTATTTTTTTTTTATCTAGGCTTTTGTGCCAAGTAGCAGTTTTCATTCTGATATATACATTTGAATTTCCCCTGCCCTAGACAGCATGAAGGAGACTTTCAGTAAAGTAAATATAGTTGAAGAATGCCAGCAAAATAGCTCAGCAGACTAAAGCGCATGGTTAGCCAAGCTTAGGCAAGCTCAGGGACCACACGTCATGCCAGCCCCACTCCCAGGGTGGGCTGAGCCTGCCAGGGACCAGACGTGGTGGTGCACGCCTGTAATCTCAGCACTGGGGAGTATGAAAGCAGGAGAATCACTAAGAATCCAACCTGTGTAGTGAGACATTGTACAAAATAAATAAACTTGAAAGTAGTTTCACATCTGATCCCACTGGTAATTTCTGAGAAACAACCATTTTGAAAGGTAGCTGTTATTTAAAAATATTTGATAAAGTTTACTACAAAAATGAATACTTGCTTTTTTGTTTCTTCATCTTTTTATTTTATGGGAAAAAGGTAATATAAATCTTCATAAAAATAACACAATAGTAATAGTTAATACGTTTCATACTCTGATGGGAATACAATAGATGAACATAAAAATTATTCCAATCAATATTAGCACAAAACTTCCTTTTCAATAAGCTAAAAGATATTAATATTATAATTGACTTGCATTTTATGCCTGTCCTTTCCCTTTTTCTCCATGCTAGTTTCTTTCTCCTTTTGAACAATTTTTATTTCACAATATCTTTTGTACATTTTAAACCTTATTTCCTCCTTTAGTTTTTTGCATTAGAGAGACAATATGTTGTTTACACATGTGAGTTGGATTGAATTCACTTAGGAGTATGGTCTGAAGTTGCGTTAATTTACCTATAAAAGTCTCAAGTTTACATATCTTTATGGTTCAGTAGTACTTCATTGTATAAAAAAGACCATTTTAAAAAATCTCTTCCTTGGTAGATGAGTATTCAGATTTCTTCCAAGATTTTAATTATTACCAATTATGCTGCTATGAACAGGTACACATATATCACAATGGTATGATGTTAATTCTTCTGGGAAGATACCTAGAAGAGTAATATCTCGGTTGATTGGGATTTCTAATCCTAGCTTTTTGAGGAATTTGGACACTGATTTCCATGGTGGTTGCAGTCTGCACTACTACTAAGAGTGAAGAAAGGTTTCTTTTCCGTCTGAGTCCCTTTAGTATTTGTTATTGGTTGACTTCTTTATGACAGCCATTGTTTCTGGGATGAGATGGAATCTCAGTTTGTTTTAATTTGCATTTCTCATATGAGCAATGATGTTCAACATTCCTTTATATATTTATTTCTCATTTGTACTTTTTCCTCTGAGAAGTGCATATTCATCTAAAGATATACACATTTGGATTGAGTCTTTGAATTTGGGGGCCTGACTTTTTCAGTTCTTCATATGTTCTAGACATAAGTCCTTTGAGTGACAGTTGACTAAAGTTTTTCTCATTCTGTGTGTTGTCTTTTTACTCTGTTGGTCATTTCTTATGATATGCAAAAACTTTTTAATGGGATTCCAGTTGCTGGTTGTTTGAATTATTTCCCCTGCAATTTCAGTGTAGATCATGAAATCTCTGCCTACATGATAGTCTCTGTCTTCAAGATTTTTGCCTACTTTTTGGTCAGGGAGATAATTCAGCAGTGTAAGCATGTAACTGGTATGAGCAATGTCCTGAATTCAATCCCTGGTTAACAAAAAATTCTACCTACTTTCTCTTCTAGTACGGTTAAAATTCTGTTTCAATATTTATATCTTTGATCCATTTTGACTTTAGTTTAGTGTACACTAATACACATGGGTCTAGCATTAGGTTTTGGTGTGTAGAGGGCCAGTTTTTCCATCACCACTTATTAAAGAGGCTAGCTTTCTTCCAGTAAACATGTTTCGTCCCTTTGTCAGAGATAAGGTGGGCGAATGTGTTTGTAGTTGTATGTGTGTCTGGTAATCTGCTGCACCTTCTTCAGGTCTGTTTTGTTGCCAGTACCATGCTTATTTTTATCACAGTAGCTTTATAGTTCCATTTCAAGTCAGGGATTGTGATGTCTCCTCCCTTGCCTTTGTGGCCCGGAAATGCATCTCCTATCCCAGGTCTCTGTTTCCAAATGAGTTTTAGGACTGCTCTCTCTATTTCTTAAAGTTGTGCTAATGGTATTTTGATCTGGATTTCATTTAAGGTGTGTAACAGTTCTGGGAGTAGTGCCATTTTCACTATGTTGTTCCTTCCTATCCATGAACAAGCGATATATTTCCATTTTCTGATCCTCTTTGACTTCCTCTTTTTCAGAGTACTATACTTTTCAATATAGATATTTTTTGATTTTTTTATTAGATTGATTCCTACATGTTTTGTTTTTTGGATATTATAGTAACGGTCATTGTTTTCCTAATTTTTCTCGCAAGTCTATTGTTCCTGTACAAGAATGCTATTGTTAATCTGTATATCTTACTTACTTATTTATATATTATTGCTGGATCTATGCTGCTGCAAAGAGCTTAACCTCAGCAATGCAAATGAAATATAATGTTTGAAATTGTCACCTCCACTGAGTATCACAGAGATCTTGGGATGGTTTTAACAGGAAAACATTAACTACTATTGATAAAAAGAGAGCATTTTTCCATTTATGTTGGCTTTCTATAAGCTTTGCTTTTTACCTTTTGAACTTTACTTCAGAATCACTTCTAAGACACCAGTTCATCTAAGTCAAAAATGATTTTGAGGTTGTATGTTTAAAACCCTGTTTGTATTCTGAAGTTGAAAACTCCTTAGTATTCACATCTGCACTGATGATAGGTTTTGCTTTTGGCAGGTTTTCTCATGGGAGAAATTAAAGGCAATAAATAATCCTCTAGAATGAATATGGTCTAAAGGGTGTGTGCTTTGGATTCAGACATACTGGGTCTCAAATACCAATTTTACAACTTTCTGACTGAGACAACTTGCTAAAAACACTTTCCTGTTTCGATTTTCTTATTTGTAATATAAGCGTTACTATGCCTGAGTCATTAGGGTTGTGATTATAATCCAACAAACTAACCATATGTAAGGTATCTAGTACAATGTTTGGGAATGCATAGCACTGCAGAAGTGCTAAGTGTTATGCGACAGAGCAAATTTTCAGAGATGAGTTCTGGAAATAATACATATCAATATAAGCTATTTAACATATAGTAAATATAAATTCTGAATTTTATTTTGATCCTGGTTATTAGTAGAGAAAATATAGTTAGGATCAACTGATTCTAATATTATGAACTCAATGAATGAGGAGTATTTAGAACAAAGTAACAACAATTTCACTTTTAATTTTTTTAAGGGAATAAAAAAAGTAAAAAATACCATTAGAAAGAATATAGAATTTCATTAAATAAAATCATAGAAATTGCACAGTGGTTATTGTATTACCTACTGCTATCTCCAATTTAGTTGTTCAGATTACCAGATATAAGTATGCAAAATTTGTCAAAAAATTAAAAGGTAGAGAGGGCAACAATAGGCGTTAACTTCTCTAAAGTGTCTTGCTATAAAGATTTCTTACTGTCCTTGCAGTGGTTACATACCCCAGTCTGGCCTAGATTTGGAAGAATCTTCCTGACCTTATCTTCCTCAATGCCAGGATTACAAGTATGTGTCACCAAATTGGGTAAATCTTCCCTTCTAGAATGAAATATATAGCCTCATTATACTCTGATGTAGACTTTAAAATCGTAAAATCTTTATGAGGGAGAATTTAGAGTGAGGATCTTACATGCCTTTGACTGTTTTGGGAAATTTACTTGAATTTTCTTTAAAGGGAAGAATAGAATCATTTGTTAGTTCTAATGCCAAAACAAAACACAAA
>PVJA010041026.1:0-18117 GCA_004027025.1 Myocastor coypus | reverse complement strand
AAAAAATTGAAACAAAAGAAAACTTTTAACAATAAAAAAAATATAAGCAGAATGTATAGAATATGGAACTTGTCTTTTGAGGTGGCCTGGGTCTTTCATACCCATGACAAGGTACAGTACCAAAAAGAAAACAAATCAATGTTTTACCACCCTAGTTTGGCTTCTTTGATTTTTCAAAACTATAACTAAGGTTCAATCTGATTCCAATCATTTTCTATTATGGTTTTGTATTACCATATCTATATATAGCACACAGAACTATACATAAATGCATAGTATGCAATCCATCTATCTATAGAAATATTTTGGCATAATAGCTTCACAAGTTATAGTTTATAGTTAAACATATTTAAGTAGATTTTGTGTTTCTGCAGAATAGATATTTAGAAATATAAATTATGACCAAAGTTATCTGTTCAACTCAGATAACTGATATTCTCCCAGAAAGTTTTATCCTAAACTTTGCAACTATTTTCTGTCAATTCTGGAGAAATTATAATAGAAACAACCTGATTGCTTGGAAAAATCTCTTAAATTTTAAATAAAAAATTTCCCAAAGTCTTAAATTACTCTCTAGTTAGCAGCAAAAATATCATATATAATTGATGGGATTAAGAACTTCAAATTTTTTAAAGTCCCTTTTCATTTGTTACACAGTTAAGTTGTACTTTATAATTGAATTTAATGATTTCATAAATGTCTAGAAGTACTGGATGAAAAAGAGTCTATTCCATTTTCCTAGCCATAGCACTATTTTTCAAAGCTGTTTTTTCTCTGATCATATAGCATTTTATTATATATTATAGAATGTACTGAAGCTTAGCTTTATTATAACTAGTTGTGCATTTTTTTTTTCTCATAATCATGAACTTGCTAAAAGCAAAAGATCGGTTATGTTTTACTTAGTTTGCTATTTCTCCAAATTAGCTCCAAATAGCTGCTCACTTGTGTGTGCTGCATGCTGAGGATTAAAACTCAAGCCATGTTTTTCACCACATACTAAACTAAAGTTAAAATGGACCAAAGAACTAAATATTAAAGCAGAAACACTAAATAAACATTCAGAATAGATAGACCTGTTGAAGACAGTGGTGTAGGTAGGCTTCATGCCTCCAGACCTCAATCACACAGAAACTATCACAAATCTAATCAACAACTGGGATCTCATCTTATTAAAAAGCTTTTGCCCAGAAAGAAAAGTCATGAACAGAGTGAAGACATAGCCCACGGTGTTAGAAAAAATGTTTGCCAGTTGTTCCTCAGGCAAAGAATTACTATTGGGGACAAATAAAAAAACTTTTAAAAAATTCAGATTCCCTCCCAAATTTAGAGAGCCAATTCAGAAATGCTCATCTGAGATGAATACACATTTCTCAGATGAAGTACAGATAGAAAATAAATATATGAAGAAACATTCAGCATCACTGGTACTTTGAGAGATGCAAATTAAAATAATATTGAGATTGTATTTCAGGCCAAGAACAATGGCTATTACCAAGAAATCCACCAATAAAAATGCTAGAGGGGGTGTGGGGAAAGGAACCCTCTCCATTGTTGGTGGGAGTGCAAACTGGTGCAACCACTGTGGAAATCAGTGTGGCCGTTCCTCAAGAAACTAGGATTAGCGGTCACCTGTCATCCAGCTACTTTCTTTCTGGGTATCTTCCCAGAAAAATTAAAAGAATCATACCACAGAGATACATGTACACCCATGTTAATCTTACCACAGTTTGTAATGGTTAAGTTTTAGAAACAGCCCACATGTTCATCATCCAAGAAATGGAAAAGGAAGGTATGTTTTTCTTTTTTGTGCAACAGAGTATATTCAGCCATAAGGAAGGATAAGTTTGAGACATTTCTAGGTAAATGGAAGCACCCTGAGACCATACTCTTAAGTGAAATGAATCAGACATACACGTGTGTGTAGTGCTGCATTATTTTTCTGGTGTGAGAAACTGAAGGGTAGATAAATAGGAACAAAATGTTCAAATGAGATGGGGAACAAGGGAGGGGGAGGGGAAAGGGAAAATGAAAAAAGTAAAAACTGAAGATCATGCTTTTGTAAATGAGGAGAAGACAGGCTGAAGGCGGCATAGTGGAATGGGAAGAAAAGAATCAAGTTGCATCATGTGCAAGTCCAAATTCTCTGTGATGAATGAGATCATTATATATCTAAAATGTATCAATAAAATATGATTTAAAAATTATGTCTGCTGAATTATTGAAGAGCTGCCCAAAAAGTCACAGATGACTCATAAAAGAAAATATTTTCCCAACTCCTTTACATATTCGTGCTAAGTAGAAAAGTTTCAGATAACTTCAATTATCTGCTTGAAATATATAGAAGGGGAAAGGTGGCAAGGTGTGAGCCCATGCTCAAGGGAAGCAATTCAGAGGGCTAAGCTGTACTATGCTAGTTCACTTCATAATCGAGAATTCACCCAAATGCCAAACATCAAAATAAAAAGCCTTCCCTTCTTTTAGGACTACAGCTGAATTGAGAATGACCTACTGAAGTAACCAAATAATGGTGGCTTTTCCTATGAAAAATATGAAAAAAATATAAGTGGAGACAAAGTTTATGAGAAAAATTAAATAGAAGATGGTCAGAATTAGTAATACTTTATGCAAGGAGAGTTGCCACTGAACAGATAAACCTAGTTATACTTTCAAATGCTCATAAATCAACTGGACTCCCAGAAAAGTTCCATGGAGGGAGGCCAGCTACTAAAGTCAGCATAGTGTCTAGAGAATGCAGTAGTGGATGCGAAGGCTGTCACTCACAGCAGGTTCAGGATCATTTGTACACTTCACTGAAACATAAACAGCCTGGAATGACCTATCAAGAAGGGTCCGAGCACATGGGAATCAGAGCGGGGGTGTGAGGGAGCGGTGCAAGCAGAAATGCTCAACAAAGTATGGGGAAGAACATGCACCTCTTAGACATGAAGTTGGCACACTTGCTTTATCTTCCAGGGGCCTCCCCAGTGGACACTAAAAATAGGGATTCACTTGTTCCTTTTGTTTGAAAGAATGTGTCCTTCTGGATGTTCCCCTGGAATTTGAAGTATAGTTATTGAAAATTGTCTCATGGCAAAGAAAGTATCTTTCACCTTAAAACAAAAACAGAAACAAAAAATAATCCTTAGTCCTAATATCTGTTACCATAAAGGTCCCATTGTGAGTACTTAACTGATTTTCTAATGTTCCTAGGATGAAGAAAGGGGTACAGTTTATAGAATAATAACTTTATTTTTAAAAAATTTCTTTCTTTTTTAAAAGAATTTTTATTTTATTCTATTTTTTTTTTTGTTTCAGAACATTTGCTTGCTTGTTTATTTGTTTATTTTTATGGCCAGCTCAGCCTGCCCTGAGGGCAGGGCTGGCGCAGCATGTGGTGCTGACGATAGAACCGCGGTCCCTGCAGCCGCCTAAGCTTTCCTAAGCAGGCACTTTAGACCACTGAGCCATCCTGCTGGGCCCCTAGAATACTAACTTTATTAGTATGCCATTGTAAGAGTCTCAGCTAGCCAACTGTAATCATTTCACAAAATTCCCAAATCCCTTTTTGTGGCTGCTGCTCCCCTGGGAACCAAAGGGAGGATGAGGAAGTGTATGAGGGTGAGCAGTGTTTTCCCCACAGGCATTCTAATCCTTCGCCTCAACATTTGTCCTGACTTCTTTTCAGCACCTCCGTCTTCTCAGCATCCTCATTTCTCTTCATCTGTGTTCTTTTATGTAGTATGTGAAGAGGTGATATGTAGACACTCATTCATACTTGAAGAATGTTATCTTCCTACTCCATCAAGGAATGGGTATTAATGCTGTCTGGAAGACTTGGTATAGTAGTACTAGGCACTGTTAAGCTGCCATGCCTATTATCTATGCCACACCCAAGGGCACACTACTGCTGCGCTCAAGGCTGTAGCATTAAAGATATTCCCACAAACAGGAGCATCTTCACACAAGGATGCCCTTGGCTACCAGAAAATAAGATAACTTAAGCACTTCTTAGCTTCGAAGTGGTGTCCAAATTCCTTCAGATGAAAAACATTCTTTTCATATGTCATCCAATTAAAAGGCAATGTAGAACCAAACATGTAAACAGAAGCACAAGCATGTCTATATAGTTTTGTATGTTTTCAAATGCTCTGGAAAAGTTGTAAAAACATACTATAATTTTAGCTTTCATTTGTGATTTTGGAGATCTTAATTTGGCATGCTTTTAGTGAAATATGTTTTTTTTCTGCTTACAAGCAAAACCTCTTGGAGAACTTAAATTTCCATGTTCATTTGCATAAAAAGTCTTTGAACTCAGGCAAAGTCGAGCTTATGTGAAAAGAGCAGTAAAAGCAAGGTGTCTGGAAGATACTATTTTGGATTTATTAATGACAGTTGAATGACTATCTTCAACAAAGTCTGTTTCTTCTGATGATATGAATTGGTCACTGACCTTATTAGGCATCCATTTTTAGTTTAAAGCATATGCATGTTTGAGGCAGAGAATATTTTAGTGTAAATACCTATTTTCTTGACATTAAAGTTTATCGTTGAAATGAAAAACTATACTTCCTCAACTATCCACCTTCTAGCCAAATTATTTTGCCAAATGATCACATTTCTCTTAGTATCTTTCATTGTTGGCCTTACTTCAGACTCATTCAGAATTGCTGAGGTAAATTTATGATTATAGGCACTAGAATTGATTAAGACTACACAATTATATCAAGTTTTAATAGCTGTATAAAAAAAGAAACCTGTGCAGGAATATATTTAAATTGGCAATAATAATGTCAAAAGCACAAAGCTATAATACCGATACATTTTGTTGAAGCTACAATCTTCTATTTCCAAGGTGGTATGTTTAATGGACATTGCAGATTTTTCCAATATGTATTCATTTATGTGATTGTCATACAATGCTGCTCTGAAATTTGCAAGTCCACCTAGTAAATTATCTTCATCTGACTTTATTATATCCCCATAACCAGATTTAAAAATATGAATTTCACTATACATTATCATGACTCAGTAATTTTTCCCCTTAAAGTCACACTAAAATATCCTTTGATGCTCATTCAGCTAAAACTTCACCATTTTTTGCAAAGATGCATTATTTGATTTCAAAATGTATTTAAGTACCTAGGATATATATTTTAGCCCTTGGAACTTCCTTTGGCTATCATAGCCTCTATTAGAGACTGTGAAACATTTTAGGATTATTGAATAAATATCAATTATGTCCGAGTCCTCAGTGTCAATCTGAATTGGAAATGTGCCATCTTTTACATCTTCACTAATAGAATTTTTAATTAGTTGTTGATACTGTCAATAATAGAGTGCATTATTATTCAAAAAATGATTTGCCTAAGCAATTCTTCACCTACCCATATGAATTTTTTTTAACTTTTTCAAAACTGGTGCTTACTATCTTGTAATTAGGACAGTTTTTAAGGACAGCACTATGTTTTCAAAAATCAGCAAGAATTTTCAGTGAGTTATTTTAACATGTAACTACTATTTTCACACTGATTATTAAAATTTTGTGAAGTTTCAAAATTATAAAAGTAATGTTCAAAATCTGAGATTTTTATACCTTTAAGTGAAGTAGGACTTTACTGAGTTTATTCTCTCTATGGTAATGTAAGGAAATAAAAGAAGTAGAAGTTATAATTTATGCTTCAAGAGAATTATGGTACAAATACAAAGAAAAAATAAAATTGCAAGAGAGTATATAGTAAGGAATACCAGATAAAGGCTCTAATTCAAAGGTAATGTATGTGGAGTCATAATTAGGAACTTGGGGTTGAATAATAGTAGCTCCCTGAGAGGTGCTATTATTTTTCTGTATCTTTATTTTTTATTCTATCATTTTTAATAAGAAATAACAATAAGATAGTTTCAAAACACATTAGTACTACATTCGCAATAATTGGCACATTGCATAGTGTTGTTTTCATAATAGTTACACAGAGCATAGGGTGTAGACACGAAGAAATTTCTGATTGATACTGGTAAAGAAAAAGAAAAGAAAAAAAAAGAAAAAGATAAAGAGAGAAAAAACAGAGAGAAAGAAAGGACATGTGCTGTTATACAGTGTCACCTGGTATATTATAGATGGCCACTTCCAGTTTTCATGACCCTTCTCTACAGATTTGAGTGACTGTCCCCTGAAATGTAGCATGCATGGTGAATTTTGATGGAATCATCTCCAAATACAATGCAAAAAGTCCTTTGATTTGATCCCTGGGCCTGCCATACTGGCTGGCCCTGCCTCTGGAGTGTGCTGAGACAGCAATTGAGACTGGGCATGGTGGTGCACACCTGTAATCCCAGCTCTTGGGAGGCTATAATCAGGTGGATCACTATGAGTCCTATCTAGTAGTGAGACCCTGAACACCCTGTAGGCCCTTCCTTAAAATACAACCCTCACAAAAGAAAACAACAACAACAACAAAACTCATCCTTTGACCAAGGACAGTGTATATTTATTTTTTTCAGGAACTGGGGATTAAACTTGGGATCTTGTGTTTACTAGGCAGGTGCTTATGCCATTGAGCTTCATCTCCAGGCCCTAAATGTTTCATTTTAAAGGGTTAAAGAGAATGGTCCCTAAAGATAGTTTCAAGTGGTTAAATTTAAGCCAATGGAAGAGGAGAAGGACAAGATCCCAATTACGAACAAAAACAACACAGAACAAAAATACACTTCTCAGGATCCATAGCATTTTCACTAATTTGTGAACCAGATGAAATTGATTCACTTTAAGGTCTTGCTTCTCAGGATCGAGTTTGGTGAAAGGGAAATTTGCCACTAATCTTCACTGGTGTGTTTTTGCTGCCCTACCACCATAGTGCCAGTTACAAATGGGCTCATGTCTTCTGACAGCATTTCATAGTTCACAGGAAAGTCTTATTCTCTAAACTATATGGCTTTGTCAGCCATCACTCAGCCTAGTCTGCCTCTTAGTTCCATGCAAGCAATTACTCACATGAAAAATAAAATTAAAATCAGCATGGTTTTATGTTTGTTCATTCATTCATTCATTCATCTATCCATCCATCCATCCATCCATTATTCAACAACTACTTATTGATTGCTTAAACTGTGAAACCTAATTTATTTGATGCTCAGGGAAAAATACTTGGGACATGGTCCTTGCTCGAAGACAATTGCGAGTTAGGAAGAGAGACAAAGCATGATTATAATTATGAACATCTACACTTTAGTGCAGAAAAATAACAACAATAATAACAATGTGTGTATACCATGTGCAATGCACACTTTTAGGTACTTTTAAGTATTTTATCTTAAATTTTTCAGAAACTTTAGATTCTATTTCTCTTTGTGTCTGTCTATCTGTCTGTCTCTCGTCTGTCTGTCTCTCTTACTCCCATCACACCACTTCTCTCCTTTCTGAATGAGCAAGTAGAGGTTCAGACAACTTCAGCAAAATTTGCACAGCCAGTACTGGGAAAAGCCAGGTTTCAGTCTCAACACTATTTGGTATTAATGTTCATTTTCTCTTAAATAGAGACCATGACTAAGAAAAATAAATTCACTATTATGGTATAGATTTCCAATGTTGCTATGAAGTGTCATACATTCAGGGCTTTTGGAAAGTGACTGGATTCATTCAGGAGTCCATAGTTAGCAGGAGTGTCAGGAAGTGAGGCCTAGGTCAGGGTGTGTCCTAGGAGGGCACTGCTCTTTTCTCTCCCTTTGGTTATTGTTCTGTCTGCTTCTGTTTGTCATGGGTAGAACAGTGTTCTTGTAATGCTTTTCTTTTCTCTCTGTCTCTGTCTCTTTCTTTCTTAGTACACATTTGCAGTGCAATGTGTTTATATTCCTTGTGCAGAGTTAGTACATAGATATAATACATATTAATTCCTTTCCTCATTCCTTTCTCTCTCTCCCTTCCCTGCCTCCATCGTTTATTTCTTAATCACCTTCCTATAGTAGAAATGCCTATTTCTCTACTTCTTATTATCTACCTTTTATTTTGCTCTCTACCTTGGCTTTTCATACTGGAGAAATGATGTGATATATGTGTGTGTCAGATGTATTTCACTTATATTATAGTCTCAAGGTGCTTCCATTTTCTTACAAATGACTCACATGTATTGCTTTATGGCAGAAAAGTACTTCACTGTAAATTCCACATTTTCTTTATTCATTTGTTGATGGACATATAGACTGCTTCCAAGATTTAGCTATTATGATCAGGCTGCTGTAAACATTGCTATGCAAGTATCACTGTAATACCATGTCTTTAACTCTTTCAGGGAAGATGCCTAGAAGGTGAATAGCTGCATCAAATTGAATTGCTATTTTAGCTTTTCAGAAATCTCAGTACTGATTTTCATAGTGGTTGTATTGGTCTACACTCTTACCAATAGTACCAAAGGGTTCTTTTATCCTGCGGACTTATGAGTAATTGTCACCGTTTGATTTTTGATGATGGACATTTTTACTGGGGAAAAGGTGAAATCTCAGTGTTTCAATTTGTATTGCATTAACGGCTAGTGATGTTGAGCATTTCTTCCTATTTTTATTGGCCATTTGCGCTTCTTCTATGAATTATTTGTTTATTTCTCTTGCTCATTTTTTGATTGGGTATTTTAGTTTGGGGGCTCTGATTGCTTTGCATTCTGTATACATATATTCTAGATATTAACCCTCAATTGGAGGAAGATGGAGAAAAATTTTCCCAATCTGTGGGTTGATTTTTCACTGTATTGGTTATTTCTTTTGCTGTGCAAAAACTTTCTAACTTGGTATGATCCTATTTGTTGATTCACTGTACTATTTCCTGTGCACTGGGAAACTGTTCAGAAAGTCCTTGCCTTACATCTATGATTTTAAGGGTTTTCTTAGATTAGCTTCCAAATATTAAGGATTTCTATTTTGATATTTGGTTGTTTGATCCATTTTGATTTAGTTTAATATATCATGAAAGATATAGACCTAGATTCGTTCTTCTACATGTGGATAGCCAATTTTCCCAGCCACCACTCAGCAAAGAGGTTATCTTTCTACTAGTATGTGTTTTTGGCTTCTTTGTAAAAGATCAAATAGTTGAATGTGCTCAGGGGTGTTTTCAGATCCCCTGTTCTGTTCCATTGATCTACATGACTGTTTTTGTGTCAGTGCCATCCTGCTTTTATTGTTGTAGCTTTGTATATAACTTCAAGTCCAGGGTTGTCATACCTTCTGATATTTTACCAATATTGCTTTTGTTATTCTGAATATCTTCTGGTCCCATATGAATTTTAAGATTGCTTTTCTTCCATTTCTGTGAAGAATGGTGTTGGTATTTTGATTGATATTGTGTTTAACATGCACATCCACTATGGAAATGTGGTCATTTTGGTTACATTGACATTGGTTCTGTCTATCTATGAACAGGGGATGTCTTCCCATTTTCTGATGTCCTCTTGTATTCCCTTTTTAGAGTAATATAGGTCTCATCATAGTGATTTTTCATTATTTGGTTAGGTTAACTTTTTTATTATTTAATTTTTCTTCTTGCCATGGTAAATAGTATTTTCCCTAAATTCTTTCTTGATGAATTTATTATTGGAATACAAAATTGTTAATGATTTTTATGTGTTAGTGTTATATACTGCTATATTAATGAATTTGATTATTAATTCTAGGAGTCTCATTTGGTGGAATTGTTTGTGCTTTTCATGTAGTGGATCATACCATCTGCAAATAATGATAATTTGACTTGCACATATATATATATATATATATATATATATATATATATATATATTTTTTTTTTTTTTTCTTGTCTAATTATTTTTCTTAATGTGTCAAGTCCTAGTCTATCACGCTGCTTCTGCTCTGAAGACAACCAACTATGCAACCATAGACTTAACCCTCTGGAACCATGAACCACATGAGTCCTATCTCCTTTAATTCATGCTATTACCTATTTTGTTCTATCAGCAGGAAAACTGACTAATATATTGACCACTTATTGACCATCTCCATCCCTGGAACTATTTCAAATGATTCACTTCAGTATGTCCTTTAATCTGCACAACAATGCTATGATGGTCACATGGTCATTTTTTTTTTTTTTAAAGAAATGAAAGATGAGAACAGGTAAGTAACAGCCCAAATATTTAATGAAATAAGTTTCTTTTAATTTAGGGTGTATGGGAAGGATGTATAATTGTAGAAGTGAGATTTTAATGCATCTCCAATATTATGGAGAACATAGGCAGGGAACGACAATTTCAGATAGGGAAAGTGATATTAGGAATGGAACAGGGATTAGGTATTACCATGCAATCTCATAAAATATGAACACTCCAGATTAGTTGAAAAGGTGGATAACTTTATCCAACAGTAGATACTTTAACTAGAAGGTCAGAATACAGTTAGATATGGTGGTCCAAATTGTTTGGACTATTATAATAGGCAACAGAGAGTCATTGAAAGTTTTAGACACAAAGAGATTACAAATTGAGCATCTCTAATCTAAAAAATACCAATTACTTTGAAATCTGAAATATTTTCATCATTGATATTATTCTCAAATAGGTTTGGATTTTTATTTTATTTTACTTACACATTCAATACAGTGTCTACAGGGTCTCACTACACAGATTGGACTTGCAGTGATTCTCCTGTTTTCAGCCTCCCAAGTGTTGGGGGTTGAACCCCAGTCCCTGTGTCTGCCTAAGAAGGTGCTTTAATTCACTCAGCTATCTGTCCAGCCCAGATGTAGATTTTAGAGTTTCAAATTTTTGATTCAGGATGCCCAATCAATGAAATTAATGCAAATACTCAAAAAATCTGAAAAATTTCAAACTATGAGACATTTCTAAAGACAGGCATATTAGATAAAGGATATTTAACCTATATTAGTGACACTTACCTCCAACCTGTCATATTTGCTAGTCTCTGCTTTATTTGTTACATTCTTCTAAGCCAAGAATACTTCTTTTATCTAAAGATTTCACTGTTTACACTTATAAGGGAGGGCATTTGTAAGTGGCCTCATGGAGGAGTAGACTTTTAAAAATGCCATTCACTGAGGTATAGGCCATTACAGTACAGGTTTTTTTTATGTCCTGTGTCCTCACTGACCTTGAAGGGCTAGTGCCAAAATATTGGTTATTCTTGTATCCCTTATTTTTCTCTAATTATTTGGTCTGCCAACTTAAGTTGTTAACCCTCCAGAAGAGAAGCTTAAAGCT
Organism: Myocastor coypus; assembly: GCA_004027025.1. Taxonomy (NCBI): domain Eukaryota; kingdom Metazoa; phylum Chordata; class Mammalia; order Rodentia; family Myocastoridae; genus Myocastor; species Myocastor coypus. Next base: position 6,901 of record PVJA010041026.1, on the reverse strand, counting down.
TAATAATAATATTCCCTATAAGATAGGCACCTGAGCTTAACATCACTATCTTTACGAATATTAAATACCTTAGACATAACATGAAACAGGTATTTTCTATCAACTGTTGATATTTTAAACTTTAAATCCCTATAGAATGTGAAAAAAAAAACAAACAAACTGTGCATTGTTACACGGAGATTTAGGAACTTAACCCATTTACAAAATTGCAGTGGTACACTTCTATGGACATTAGGAGGCCACAGAGGAAAGTGATCCATGATGTACAGTGTGCCTAAGGAGACTCACTTAGAGAGAAAACATTCTCTCAGGCTTTCACAGAGAGCAAATTGGTCAAGCAATGGCCATGATTCATCCAGTTGGCTGACACTGGCAAAAGTTCTGCAAACTGCACTATATGGTTTCAGAGTAAATCATCCTAAGGGGACCTGACTGACCCTGTGATACAAAAGTTACCTTTTTCTGGTAATATAGGTCTTGCTTTATCTTGATCTTAACCATCCAGCAGAAAAGTCTAGCCCCATATAAAAAGGAAATCCATATTAATCTGCTGAGTTGTACAAGGCTCAAGTCAACAGCTTCTGATAATGCCAGATGAGCTGATAATCCAATATTGTTACGGACTACTGGACTATATATATAACTAATTTCTCTTTGTGCAATGAAAAGAAAGATCTGTTGTAATGAGGTTTAGACAGCAAATCATGTCTGCATCCTGTACTCTGAACAACTACAACAAAGACAACAATATACGATCTATTAATTATTATAAAAATACCATTCACTTCAATCTCCGTATCTTTCAAAAGTGAAATTAAACAAAAGATACAAAGCAAAACAAGACAAGACTTGGAGCCCCATAAAGCAGTCAGTTTTTCTATGGACATTAACCTGAAGTTACCTAAAACTCACTGTAAAGTTAGTAAACAAACTCCAGGGCAAAGACATATCAGGAGAAGGCAATGGGTTTGGGAAAACCAATTTTGATTCCATTCTTACTGAAGATTTTGATTCTGTTTTCTTGGATTCAAAATATTAGCAGATCAGTGTTATCTCACTCCCTTATTACAGTAACAGAAATATGAATATGAAGACTCTGTGAGTTTAATGACTGTGGTTACAAGTGTTTTCTGCAGGCACACACCCTCTGCACTTGGAGAAGCTGGCAGGAACCCACACCATTTATGTCCCTTCTCCTGCGTTTGTTTCCATGGCTGCCAAGCCCTGGCTGCAGCCAACACTCCCTTGCTACTGTGCTGCTGTCTGGTGCCAAGCTCTCTCTGCTTAAGGAGCAATTTCCAACTAGTGATCAATAAGAAATGAGGAGAAGCTTTTTGAATGGAAGCATCTGGAACCCTTCCAGCTGGGTAACCGTCTGTACTCAAGTTGGCTTTCTTCATTGTGGCAGGATCCAATTCAGCAATGTTCACAGATGGTGTATGTCAGAGCATTGCAGGCTCCCAAAGGCCGCTGAGTGGGTGCTTGGGAGGCTTTAATCCTAAAGCAGTTCACAGTGTAACACTGAGAATGTACAGCAGTGGTGGCAAACCTATGGCATGAATGCCTCAGTGCATGGTTTGTATCACCAACAGCTATGGAAGTTCCCCATTGTTGACCTAGAGTGTACCAGATTCATGCTTTATAAACACTATTTTTCATTTTCAAACTAAAAGACAGATTTCTCATTTCACAGATGAGAACACTGACGATGCAAGTAGTTAAATATTAAGACAGTACTTTGATGCAGTCAATGCAGGCCTCACTCACACATGGCCCTCTGCACTATACTATGTCAGTTGGTGCCGAACATGGTATAAATAACTATGATTTGAGAACCAGTCTCTTAAGTACACATTCTCAGGTTCAACTATAGAACTTAATTCAATGTTTATGCTGCAGTTCTCTCTAAGTAGATATACATAGGTCTATGATATCTATTGATTTATCTAAAAAAGGACCTCTCAGCCTTGGTACAACTGCTATCTTGGGCCAGATTCTTTGTGTAGTGCACTCTGCTACGTTTGTAGGATTTTGAGAAGCATCTTTGTTTTGCACCTACTAGATTACAGGAGTATATCTTCATACTGTAACTATTAAAAATGCCTCAGGGGGCAAAGTTACCCCAAATCAAGATCATATATTTAGAAAACTGCTCAAGATATATGGAAAAACATACCCACACCTTGATGCTCGACTATCAGACACTTAAGTTAGGATTCTTACACAAAGGATGGTAAGGGAGATACTAATCTTGACTTTCAGGATAAATGTGTTGTCATGAAGCCCTTCCAAAGCAGAACATGATATAATGTATGTCCAAATAAGAACAAATATGAGACATAATTCTAGAAAATCTTATTGATTTATAGAAGTTGGATATATCTAAATTTTTCTGAGCATTTTTAGAAAATTAGTTTATAAGCACATTGTCAACTCTCATTCTAGCCTATAGTAAATATTCTGGAGTCATTTAATTTTTATGTAGTTTTAAGTTTCAGATTTTTTTTCCTGTAAAGGACTTACTAGTTAAAAAGTATCTTGGAAAATATATAAAATCAAGACCTTAAGCATAATACCAGTTCAGTTCATGATAATAAAAAGAGGAACTACCAGAATGCAACCTCAAAAGTGGTCTATCTAAAGTCATGAAGGCAAGAGACACTGGGCGTTTTCACTGACCATACAGCTTTCTACTTACAGTCTTCCAAGGTTTTCACATAATGCTTGCTTCAATTCTGCCACTGCTGTGCATAATTGCCACAATTATACTTACCTGTGTCTTTGGTTGTCACAAATTCAAGTGAATTAATAAAGTTTGTTGATGACAGTAATATATAAAATATAAATATATAAAATATAAAATATGAGTAACCTGGATCAATGGAACTTCTTAGAATTCATTACCCACTTTCTATCTGGTCCAATACTCTAAACATTTCAACAGAAGCACTCCATGTAGTTGAGGATAATTCCTCTTTAGAATCTATTTTGACAGGACTACAGTTGCATACAGTAACGTGATATGGTACTCCAGAGTATGTGAGTATAAGAGCACTCTTAAAATAATTTTAAAGAGCTAGTATACTTTTAGAAGTTTGTCTAAATGACTGCTGGAAAGCATGCCAATCTAGTGATTCATTTTATGTATTAATCCAGTTAGGCTGACAAGTAGTTGCTAATACAGCACTTCTAACATTGATTCAAATTCCATAAAAGGATTTTGGCTCATAAAAAAATGCTGGCATGGCATTAGGATATAGGTGTTCCCATCTCTTGTCTGTAGGAATACAGTAATGCACCAAGTTTTGTTGGTGACCATAAGCACTTCTGAGAAGATAGATCTTAGAGATCAAATAAATGTACAGATATGAAAGATACCCTCATCCTCCCTAGTTATTACTCCTTGCCCCTATAATTTAAAAGAAAATTATGAAAAGGGCCCCTGAATAAAGCATATAAAGAGTGAGGGTGATGCATGACTCCTGTGCTATTGTTTGTTCTTTGTGTTCATCCACTACCTAGCATCCTGCCTCTGTGTCTGTTTTTCATTTTTGCTGCAAAAAAAGGACTATATCCTTCTTAACACAAGCATTAACAATAGTTGCTGGTATATATCAATGCTCTTTGCATTCACTGGGATGGTTAGTACCATGAAAAATAGAAATCTGATAGCTTCTTGCTGTCAGAGTAAAATGAGAACATGACCTTGTCCTGAGAAACACCATTTAGTAATATTTTTCATAACTTCCATGCAGTGATGATCTAATAAGGATCTAAAAGTAATTAACTGGATCTTTTGTAGCCAACCAAAACCCTATTCAGAAACACATTTTTATCAGAATTCTAAAGGAGCCATAAATTGGGGCATTTTGAGAAACTGGGATCTAATCCAGCCCATGATCTGATCAGGGTTCAGTGGTATAATAAATTGGGACTATTAAAACTGGGAAGCATTCCAAAATTTTATTTTACCCAAACCACAGGACCTAGCAAATTCTCCGGCAAAAGACAGGGCTATTCAGTGATGAGTAAGACTATGTTGAATTAATCATTTTTATGTAACCATGCCAAAACATGGGTGTTTTCAACAGTTTAAATAGTGCCAAAGTTTAAGTTCAGTAAATAATTAATTATCAAGAGTCACTTGGCAAATTAAAGAAATCAACCTTCTGGTTTCTTTTAATAAAATATCCACTCTTTTTTTAAGGATATAAAACTGACAAACTCATATCCATTTATTTGTTGCCTTATGTGTGTAAGAGCCTAATGCACACATAGGTTACAACTAAAATATTAATTTAGAATGAAATACTTTCCTTTTCTAGACTACAATAAGCATCTTCATTTTTCAATATGAACAAATGTTGGATAAACTCTAGGCTTATTCTGGGTTTCATTTCAATTTCCAGTAACATAAAAGTCCTTCATAATTAAATATAATGCTGAGAGGTTGGGAATAGATTTTCACCTACTTGAATTCTCAAACTATAAATGGTTTCTGAATGTTTTTATATCTCTAAGATGCATTTCGTTTATGTGAGGAACTTGCAGCTGCATAATTAAATCTTGGTTTGCCAAATATCAAAAACACATGTATTGATTTAAACTAAGGGAACAAGCCACAAGCAGCTTGGCTGATAAGGCAAAGGAGAAGCCTCTGCAGCTCTTGGAAGGCTTCCCAAAAGGAAAGAAAACTAAGAACCTTGAATTCAGACACTGAAACTGATTAACTTTTCTAAATCTGAGCTTCACTCTCACTTAGGCATTCTGCTCAGGCCAGTTGTTGAAAACAAGAGCCATATGTTTCCATACTTCTCAATTGTGAAGCTGGAGCCATTGGTCCCCCACCCCCATTTATCCTGCTAAAACCCTAATAAGATATCCAAATGCAATGTTTAATTACCACACAAGTGATCTCCCTATGAAATAAGCTTTGACATGGTGTAAGAGGAATACAAAGTTTTGGAATACATAACTAAAATGTTATTTAAATTTGTTTTCAATTTCAGTTAGAGGTTGCATACAGTGAATTTTATTTCTAGGTTGGTATTATGGGAGTTTAATGGAAGACAGTCTTTGGTGTCAATGGGTATTCTCAGTGCAATATTCCTAAATAAGCAGGGAACAGGGTAGGGAAAGCATACTTTTCTTTAACCAATCTCCACCTGACTTTTGAGATGGCATTAAAAATGCAAATACTTAGGTATGTTATAGGTTCAAGAACCTTGTTAATTTCATAATTTGTGGAAGATTATAAACTTAGATTTTAGAATTAAACAACCGAAAAATAAATTACTGACAAATTAAAACAATCTCTTGCTGTCAGTTCATGATACTAATTTACATAATCTGAATCTATGGAAAATGTTGATTTAATTTAGCTGGATAACAGATTTTAGGAGGAATAGTCTTTGAATACAAAATTGATCCTCCTTCTAGCAATGAACAAAGCCCTTGAAGCTAATGTTTTATTATGGCAAATCTCACTGAAGCATGAACAAAAGTGTTTATTTAATGCCACAGACTGCTTGACTGGGTCAGAAGGGCTCACACCATAAACTCAGAAAATGAAATATGAGGCTAAGACAGTCCAACTACATAATCTTGAGCAAGAAACTTGGTCTTACACACTCAGGAATGGCATATACATCACAACGTGCCAATGCCATGAGAGGGTCAAGGAAATTTTTTGAAAAAATCCAATGTAATTTTTATATTGGATATGATTTTGACCTTAGTATTTAGATATTTCTCAGACTCTAATATCTGAGAAGGGCCCTAAAGATCATCTAAGGATAAATGTAGCATTAATGATGCATGTGAATATTTTCAACGGTATATGACTTAATGAATTCAATTTCATAACTAATATTTTATTTATTTGAATATGTATACATATAATTAAGACAAGGAAGGAAATATATCAGTGATTGAAGTTTATGAAATTCCAATATTTACCTGATGAACTAATCCTTTCTAAATGTAATCACTGGCTTCTTATTAGACATTCCTAGCATCATTATACTCAGGGCTTCAAAATGCATTCTAATCGTTAGGATGCCTTTCTATTAAACTGAAGGTTGTCTCTCTTCAGTGATGCTTCACTAGTATCTCCAAGTAAATAAGTAAATGAATGGAAGGTGAATAAGCAAGTGGATAGATACAAATAGATAAAGTAGAACATGATCAAAAGAATGCCAGGTCATAAATCTAATCATTTTTCACAGTGACAGTTCTTTAATCCCACAAAACTAGCTAAGTCTCAACTCTTTCACCAGTTTCTTCAAAGTTTTTCCTAAGTTAGAGAGTAAGGATCCTCATTATCCATAGGTGAGTGAGGCTAGTCCAGGAGTGATCGGAGCAGTGTAAAAGTGCAAAGCATCTTTTCTTCCTGCATTTTATACACGAGCCTTCAGTATTACAGTCTAGAACTGGATTAAGTTTTTTGCAGGCATAGCCTCATGCTGACTCATGTGAAACTTACCCTCAGCTAAAACCATCAGGCAAATGTTTCATGTATTTGGTATTCAGTCAAATCTTCCACATCCTGTGTTTGTATAGCTCATTTTTGGACCTGAACACTAGACTTTCTATTTCTCCCCATTAACTTCTTTCTGTTCGATTTCCTCCATTGTCCAGATGCTTATGTCATCATGCCTATTATTAACCCTTGCAATGACTCAGCATTGATACTGATCACCAGGTCGCCATCTTTACCATCAATGTTCAGCTACCAGAGTTAATACATTCTGAAAAAAACCTTTACCCTTGCAAGTTTATATTGGTAAAATACTCTGTGATATTTCCATAAATTTGTACAATAGCTAACCGTTCTTTGAGGATAATGTCATCTGGTATGTTGTGTCTTTCCCTGTATTATCTACAGGATATCATGAAGCAA
>PVJA010041025.1:0-18099 GCA_004027025.1 Myocastor coypus | reverse complement strand
TTTTTTTTTTTTTTTTTTTTTTTTTTTTTTTTTTGGTGTTTTTGAGACAGGGTCTTACTATGCAGTTCAGGCTGGCCTTGAGCTCACTTTTGTAGCCCAGGCTGGTCTCAAACTCGCACCAATCCTCCTGCCTCAGCCTCCCAAGTGCTGGGATTACAGGTGTGCGTCAGCATGCCCGGCTCCTCCAACACTTGTCTTACTCACCCAAGCTTGGAATAAGAGCTATATGCAGGAAGGGCCAGACAGCCCATCGCTCTGGGAAGAACTTAATTGTTTCTGAAAAGGACCGTTTCTCTCAGTAATGGTAATAACAGTGAAGTGTCCTGGCAGAGATGCCTACCTCATGGGAGTGCCAGGTCAAGTTTTGCTGTCTTCTAGGACTAAATGGAAACTTCTGATGCTCATGACCACCGCAATATACTAACTCAGCTTTATTCTCTGGAGAAGGAAGAGAACAGAAGCAACAAACCACGTCCACATCGATGCAAAAATTGCTATAATTTTAAGGGGAGTCTGTCTCTTTGCTCTCAATTTTCTGATAATCGAAGTAGTACTTGGCTCTTCTTGTGATATAATTGCAATTATTTAAGCATATGTCACACCTGGCACGTTGACATGAAATTAAATAGGATTCGAAGCAGTCCTGCAGTGTTCCAATTGCCAGATACCACCATAGGACCTGATTTTGAAACTCAGGCCCTTTCTCCTGATCTGGGGACACAGGGGAGAGACATTAAAGTTTCAGCACAAGGTAGGATGTGGAATTAACAGTGTTTAGGAGACTACTTCTCTGTACGTGATGGCTTTGTCTGGCAATATTTGACCCTTGTCTGAAAATTGTCTGAGAGATGCACTAGGGCTCTACGGTCTCTGTTTTCTGGGTTGAGTTTGTGTTACATTACAGGCTCCGATTTTATCTGCCTATCAGGCTTCTCTCAGGCCCCTTCCTTCCATGTGGCGGGGGGGGGGGGTGAAATGAGAGACTGATTACAACAGGAATGCTTTTGTGAGAAGAGTGCATGTATTTGCTGCCTCTTCTGTGAGACACCTTCCCAGGCAGATGGCAGCTGGCTGGCTGCACCTGCTACTGATCTCAGCACCTGTGATGGGAATCACAAAGCAGGCATGGCGACTCCTGTTTCACTAGCTGCAGGGCCACACCTCAACCAGTGACTACACCCAGGCCATACAGGTAGGATGTGAAAAACAGCCGATTGAGACTTAGGCCTGAGCATCAGACTTGAGTGGCATTACTAAGCAGCCAAGACTCTGGCAGGATTTCCAAGGAGTCTCTGCCAACTCATTTCTGAAGCCACAGTTTCTCCTTCAAGTCTTCTTCAAGATGTGTACAGTTTTGTGCTTGTTTTGTATTTCACTGTTTTTATGTGCCAGATTTTTTTTCCTTGAGGGTCGTCAAAATCTCTGGGGTTTCAGTGTGGATAGGGAGAAGAGCAAAGACAGCAAGCTCATGGAGGCCAGCAGTATCAGGTAGCCTCTCCTGAAGTCAGTCTTTGGAAGATCCAAGACACTGTGTTCTTCAACCAAGAATATTTCACAGTGCCAAGCCTCAGGATGTCAAAGAACTGCTTACAAAATACTGTTTCATAAGAAATTGAAAGATTTAGCATCCCTGCCAACATTTCTCACACAGGGTATGACAAAAACTGAAAAAAAGTCCAACGACATGACAGCATGTTCTTTGTGGAATAGACCACAGGCAGCTTTTCTCTAACAATTTCCATTATTTGCCTTTAAAACTTTGGTACTTGCCACCAATTCCATGGAATTTACAAAAAATATCCAGCATGGGGTGTGTTCAGAGCTGGTAGCTTAAAGAATGGCTTCTCTGTTTACATCAAACCCAACAGGAATCTAGGGTCAGTATAACAAGGAACACAACACTTATGACTTCCCTGTGAGCAAATGTTCTACACATAGACTCCATACTCTTCCACATGGTTTCTAGAGAGTACCAACATCACAAGGCTCAGTAATGGGGGAAACTGTAGCATTTAATGAGAGAAGTGGACATTTTGAGCCTGTCCACTATATCCATGGATGATCTGTTGGTAGTCCTAGAAGACTGAATTTCTATTTTCAGGAAAATGATAATAATGAAATGTTCAAGAAAAGAGAAATGTGTTTCCAGGACTCTAGTAGGTACAATACCCATAGAGTCTACAACATCTATACTTCATGCATTTTTAAAGCTTGGTACTTGTTCTCTTCAACTAATGGAATTTCCATTTCCTCTACATTTAATAACAAAGTGTCAAGCTGTAAGATGTAAAGAACTAAAGCAAAAGTTTGACAACAATGTAACTTCAAACTCAGAAGCTATCACTGTGCCCCAGCCTAGGGCATGTGGTCAAATATACTCTGTTTTTCTGAACTTACCAATTATAACATCAAACTCTCAAAAACATTTCACATGTCTGCAGTGTATTCATCTAGAGATTCTAGTAAGCTGTTCTGTGGTTAGCAAAGGAATCAGAATTATTTCTATTTGGTTGATTCTCAAAACTATAATCACACAGAAGATCAGTACCATCACCTCAGATACTTGTTTCTAAACATCAGTGATCACCACCAGCACACAAAAAACTCAGTGAACAGTGTATCTGCTACCCGCCCTTTCATGGAAATGTAGCTCACTCTTAATGTCACAGGAAGGCACCAAAATGTGTAACCTTCAAGAAGGAGGTTGAGATAAGTATACAGGGTATTGGTGACAGAACGTTCTGGGGTCAAAGGCATATATGGTATTGTCTTGACAGTATGTAGAGATATCAGCAAGAAAATCAAGACTGAGCTGGACGTGGTGGTGCACACTTGTAATCCTAGCACTTGGGAGGCTGAGGTAGGAGGATCCTGGCCAGTCTAAGGCCAGTCTGGGCTACAAAGTGAGCTCAAGGCCAACCTGAACTACATAGCAAGACTCTGTCTCAAAAAGACAAAAAAGAAAAGAAACTTCAGACTGAGCAGATTGACTGCACAATTCCTGCTCCTGGTCACTAAACTTCTGACTGGTACTTGATTGATACCATTGCTCTTGGTTGCCTTTTTTCCCTGGCTACACTCACCCTTATTTAAAAGCCACCACTAGGAGTCCCCAGCAGAGGACGAACTGGAGTTCTCCTAGACAGATTATGAAGGAGTCACTGAAGGATGCTAACACAAAAGGTGATTCTGAAGCAAATGTTCTTGGAAGTCTTGGGCACATTTGTCTTTTGATCTATGAGTCTGAATCAAGTGGCATTTTATACATAAGAGAAATGCTATGACTTTAATCAATCTGTGTAATTAGTTTCATTAGTACAAAATATTTTATTTTTGAAAAAAGCAATTATGTTGATCTGAAGAAAACAGTAATCCTATCAGGTTAAGAGGTGGATTTAATTTATTGGATCACTTTTCTAATACATCAGATTTAAAAAAAAAGTTTTGTGGATCTTGATTTTTTTCTTCTGTTTTTAATTAATGCCATGGTTGTGATTCATTTTACTTAACACTTTTGTGAAATGCATGACTATTATTTTTTGCTTTTGAAAATAGTCTCTCATGTGAAAGAAAAATAAAGCTCCATTAGGCTAAGTATATGAATAAAGCAGTGTCCCTTTCATGGCAGCGAATCTCTAACCTTGTACTTAGTTTCTAACTTGGCTACGTGACTCTTTCACAGACATCTAACTTTTAATAAATTAAATGCAGCCTTTTCCCAGAGGGCTGCCCCTTTGACCATCTCACTCTTGGTGAATGGCAACACATCATGCTCTGCTGCTGCGTGAGTCTCTGTAAGTGTTCCTGGGTTAGACTAGCACGTTAATGTGTGGACTCTAAAGTCAATGCTTTCTCCACAGTGGGTGGTCATCATCCAAGTTTGGGGGGTGGTGGTGCTGACTAGAGCATGAAGTGAGGGATGCATTTGCCCCACTTCACTCCCTGTCTGCCTCTTGGAGGTCCTCTTGGCCTGGGACTTACACTGCTAGCTCCCCTGGTTCTTAGATCATTGCACTAGGATTAAATTGTACCTCCTCCTGTTTTGGGTCTCCACTTGGCAGACAGCAGATCTTGGGACTTCTCAGCATCTACAGTGAAGTGTAATAATAGCATATTACATTACAATTAGGTGTAAAACTTCTGAATAATTCAAGTATCACCTAAAATTTTAGAAGTAAATGCAGAATGAATGTTTATTTTCTAGGGAACAGCACGAAATTAAACAGAGAGCTAAGTGAGAAACACTGAGTTTCTACATTGATGAGCAGGATAGATTTAATAAAAAATAGGATTGGGTTCATATTATGAATGTTCTCATACTGAAGAGATAGAGTATAAAAAGGTACCAAAAAAGCACGCTTAGGGAAGTGGAGACTCAGTATGAAATCAGGTTTTAATTATGTGACAAATAGTATTGGAGGATGTGGAAAGGAAGAAGAGGGTGAATATTTTCTATGCAAATAGGCAGAGTAAGCCATGGTGGGATGAAAGTGGCCATGAGAAGGAACCCTGGTGGAAACCAAAACAAAAGTCAGCATAACCCAAATACCCCAGGAGCAGGAGTGATAACCATGTGAGAACAGAACCCAGAGCCAGGGGCTTGTGGCCATTGGGATGGGAGAGTCCCAGTGGACCTCCTGGTATCCTCCTACCTGTCTGCCCCACATTGTGGGGCTTGGGCTTGGGACATAGCGGGGCATGAGGGGTGTGATGCTGAGGGAGTCCCGCTGCTTTTCTGATATCAGTTCTGAGAACATTATAGGAAATGTCTCACTGTGCTTATTATTGTTATCACTATCAGCGAATAGATAATACATGGTATTTACATTCAAAGATTCCAAACGATATTGTAGGGGAAAAGGGAGGCCCTCTTGTCTCTCCCTGAGTTCTATGCAGGATTTTTGGGGTAGACCAGGCAACCTAAATGATATGAGAGCTAAGTAAGAAAAAAGTATTAAAGTGTCATTAATTTTGTATTTACAGGGAGATCTTCAAAGAGAGTAAATTTTGAAGAAATAAAATGATGCTTTTCTCCCTTTTTAGGCAAAGACAATAGCAAAAGAATGACAGGACGAGTGAAGAGCTCCGCCAAGCTGGTGAGGTTCCAGGGACAGTACTGAGAGATGGGCAGGAGATGCAGAAGCTGACTGAGAAACTCAATGGCCACTTCAGAATTTGGATATTCAGGTGCATCTCACTGTCTTGGTTACAGTCTACCTTTTATCCCTGATATGTGAAGACCTGTCTCTTAGAGGAATGGGTGTGCAGGGAGAAAGCCAGCTCACAAAGCCTGCTGTCCCTTCAGTACTACAAGCACACACACATCTCCACCCAACTCATATACTTGTGCATGCAAAGGATATTTCTGAAGGAATAGGTGAGAAACTTCAAGCAGTAACACACAAACATGTGCACACAGAAAGTCTGAATTTTCTCATCTTCCATTTTTTCTTTTTGCACAAGTACAAGAACATGGGAACTATTTTTTCACTGATGATAATTTTGGGACATCTTTCTTTACATATAAAATATTTGGGGGATGCATACAGTAAACTGAAAATGTATTCCTGCTGATAACTGATTTGGGTCTTCTAAACTTTCACCATAGTTGTACTTGTGTGTCTATCATTTAATATGCATCTTTCTCCCTGAGAAAAATATGGAAGAATACTTGAAGGGTATATAGTGAGAAGCATTTCATTTAGCGTCTTACCATTGCCATTAAAAATGTTGTACTGCCATAACTTTAGTATAGCTATATGTCTTAGTTACTTTTTACTCGTTGCTGGGACAAATACCTGACACTCAAAATGAAGGAAGGAAAGGTTTATTTAGCTCACAGTTACTGGAAATTTCAGTCCATACTAGGCTCGCTCCAAGGCAGAGAGGCACATGGCAGAGAGCAACAGTTCATGGCAGCAGAACAGCAACAATGGTAACAGAGGCAACAGAACAACCAGGAAGCAGAGAACAACAGCTTCAGTCTGTCACTCTGTCTCTCTTTATATTACATTCAGGCTCTCTACCTCAGCCTATCCACTTTAGGCTACACCCATAATCCCAGAAGTACTTAAAACACATAATACCATGGATCATGGATCAAGTCTCAAACTCTAAATCAGTACTAAATCACATAATCCCAGTGACTCATGAGTCAAGTCTAAATCTATAGAAGTCCCCACTCCACGACTGCATGAGGCTTTGAGGTGACAACTAGACTTAAACCATAACATTCCGCCCCTGGACCCCCAAAGTCTTATATATATCCCTTTTTACAAAACATGTTTTAGTCCATCTGGAAGAGTTACCAAAGTCCCAACAGTTTCAGCATTGCTAAAAAGTCCAAATCCCAAGTCTTCTCCAAATTCTAAGGCAAACTCTCAATTGTGAGCCCCTGTATAATAGAAAAGTTAAACATATCCAACATTCAAAGGCATAAGATAAACATTAGCATTCCCAAAGTTGCATACAACAAGGGAATACAAAACACTGGGTCCAACACATGTCCAAACTCCAGCAGGTAAACATTAAATCCCATAGTTCCAACTAGAACATCTGAAACAGTTTGCACTGAGTTGTGGGCTCCATGCTCCATCCCTAAGACATTCTTGGTGGTAGTTTCCATGGCTTCCTTCTTTTTTTTTTTTTTTTTTTTTTTTTTTTGTCTTTTTGAGACAGGGTCTCACTATGCAGTTGTGGCTGGCCTTGAGCTCACTTTTGTAGCCCAGGCTGGTCTCGAACTCACACCGATCCTCCTGCCTCAGCCTCCTGAGTGCTGGGATTACAGGCGTGAGCCTTCCTTCTTAGGCCGGCTTTGCTCCCTCTTTGCATAATCCATGTTCCTGGCTTTTCCAAACTTCTGGGATTTCCACTGAATTGGCTTCTCACTCTCTGCTTCACACACTGCCTTCTCAGGGGCATACTGCCTGGCCTCCCAGGCCTTCTTCTGAAATCGAGGTGGAATCTTTCTTAACTTCAGAACTTCTGCATTCTGCATAGGCCTATGTGGGTGATGCCAAGGGTTGCTACCAGCTGGAGCAGTAGCCGGGCTTCCTTCTCTCTTGGTTGAAAGGGTCAAGGGCCTAGATCGCTGAGCACTCTTACCCTGATTCCAAAAAACATATTCTCCATGTGGGTGCCATTTTGGAACCTGGTTTGGCGACTGCTGCCATTCTAGTACTTGGGTCTCTGTGGCTTTCTTTTCAAGGCAAAGCCTCTCGCTGCTGCAATTCTGAGGCTGCCAAGGGTGGAGAGCTGCCACCTCTTGTGATGCTCTCAGGCCACCCTTTTGATTCTTTGGTTCCTTATCAGCAATAAAGATCCTTTTAGCTCCATTTTTGCAGTTCCCAGCTTTCCTGGTGCCTCCTTCCTGGCCAAAATCATATTTTAAATCATCCTGCTTGACACTTTGCTCTTGATTTTCAACATAAATCTGGCTAAAAGCCACCAATAACAACCATGCACTGCCCCAATAGTCTGCTGCTTTGAAATATCTCTGGAAAGATTAATCAGTCTGCCATGTTTAATCTCAGTCTTAGGCAAAGTCTCTAGGCACGAGCGAAATTCCAACAGACTTTCAGCCAATCCATAGCACAAATCATCTGGAGTCCATTGACCAATGCTGTCCTTTTTCCCAGCAGAAACCTCCTTAGCCTGATCTTACAGGCAAGCCTTCTGTCAGTCTTCTGGTCTAAGCCCTGACCAGAATCTCCCCTACAGAACAGCAGAAGCTTTTCGAGCTCTTCACAAGTAGAGGACCTCTGCAAACATTTCCAATCTCTGCTCATAAGCCATTCTTCATACTCAGACTTCAAGCCAGTCTGTTGGTCTGAGTTCTGACCAGAATCTCCTCTACAGAACAGCCAAAGCTTTTCCAGTGCTTCACTTAAGGCCAACATCTCTGAACCTTTCCTATCTCTTCTCATAAGCCATTTCCAAAAGCTTATAATCCACATTGTCAGTCAGGTATAGCCTTACTTGTTGCTGGGACAAATACCTAACACTCAAAATGAAGGAAGGAAAGGTTTATTTAGCTCACAGTTACTGGAAATTTCAGTCCATACTAGGCTCGCTCCAAGGCAGAGAGGCACATGGCAGAGAGCAACAGTTCATGGCAGCAGAACAGCAACAATGGTGACAGAGGCAATGGAACAACTAGGAAGCAGAGAAGAACAGCTTCAGTCTGTCACTCTTTATATTACATTCGGGCTCTCCGCCTCAGCTATCCACCTTAGGCTACACTCATAATCCCAGAAGTACTTAAAACACATAATCCCAGGGATCATGCATCAAGTCTCAAACTCTAGACCAGTACTAAATCACATAATCCCAGTGACTCATGAGTCAAGTCTCAATCTATAGAAGTCCCCGCCCCCACGACTGCATGAGTCTTTGAGGGGACCACTAGACTTAAACCGTAACACTATATTACTGTGTCTTTTACTAAATTCATTACCATGGCTTATACATTATTAACATAATCCATAATAAAGTTTTGAGAGCATTCTTGTTTACATATCTTCTCTTTCTTTCTTTCTTTCTTTCTTTCTTTCTTTCTTTCTTTCTTTCTTTCTTTCTTTCTTTGTCTTTTTGAGACAGGGTCTCGCTATGCAGCTGAGTCTGGTCCTGAGCTCACTTTTGTAGCTCAGGCTGGTCTCGAACTCGCACCAATCCTCCTGCCTCAGCCTCCCGAGAGCTGGGATTACAGGCGTGAGCCACCTTGCCTGGCACATATCTTCACTTTAAATTTTATTTCTCATTTAAAATTTTTTCTTCCCCCTTTTTACATTGTATTTTCCAAGGGCTAATCGCTAATTTTATTCCTGAACACAGTGAATAATAACCATAGTATTTTCTAGGAGGCATTCATCCAAGACAGTTCTCTCACCATTCTTGCAAATCAGGCTCCCTAAAGAACCTGGAGGAGGTATGCCACAATCTCGCAATGCTCTGCGCTGCTCTTGAGAAGTCCAATGCCCTGCTGGCTCTGCAGCTTGATATGAGACCCACTTGTCCCTCTGTAGCTTGTCTGGATCTTAGCTTGATCTCCAGTGCTCAGAAAATTTATGCTGCTACAATTGCAGCTGCTTTCAACCAGGAAACTTGTGCGCTGTAATTCTAGAAAATACATTATTTTCACAATCATAATCTTAATATTTAAGTGCTCATACTTTAAAGATGTTCTTTTCTTACATTATTCTGCAGTGGATCCATAGATACAACATGGGCTCTTGGTTCTCCAAGTATAAAGACCCCATCTGAATGGGCTCACTATTGAGATACAGTACTTCCTGCAATTTCTTCTCAGAATCATCATCTCCCCATCCATGAACCCCATGCAACTATCCTCATCTACTGTCCCCAAGCCAGTTCTTCAGTTCCTCTGACTCAGCTCTTCAGTTCTTCTGACTCAGTTTTTCTGGAGAGTAAACTTCCAGCTCTACACAAGAGCAAAAACTTACAAGCTGTCAGTTAGAGGGTAGGCGGGACTAACTATTGCTTATAGCGTTCAGCTAGTCAAGTGCTGGGCTTGGCTCATACCAGGCTTTTTGCAATAGAGGTTTAGTGTTCTTATTGATAAACCCAAATTAGCCATGGTAGGAGTATTTGCATGATTGAACTCAATCATTGTTATAAATATGTCCTACCCACTCACACACCAGGTGTGACACATTGATCAGCCTACCAGTGCTTCAGCCAACCCTCTTTTCAGACTGGCCTCTAGTCTAGGCAGGTCTCCACAGGCACTAGATGCCTCCATTTCTCAGACTCCTTGTTGTACTTTGGAGGCAATTGACATTGTTCACAAAGTTTCATGTATTAAAAGGTGACTTGTTTCATCAGGATGCTACGCTATTCAGGGAACTAATCCTCTCAATCCACAGCTGAATGCACTGTTAGGAATGCAGGACCTTGTTGAGGAGGCAAGTCTGTGGCGTAACCTGGAAACCTATATATCACGTGCCTGGCATCTCCCGTCTTTCTCTGCTTCTTTCTTGGCCACTCTGATATGAGCAGCTTTCTTTCACAGTACACCTTTCCACCACGCCTTTCCTGACCTGGAACTGTGCAATTATAGATTGGAAACATGACACAAAAATGTCCTTTACTCCTTTAAGTTGTGGGCATTGGGTATTATGTCTCTGCCACAAGAAAGTGACTAAAACAGGATGAGGCAGTTACCTTAAGTACAGGAGTTCGGCTAACTTGAAGAAACATGCCCAACCATATCCTGGCTTTAGCGTTGATAATGTTTCTTTTGTATTTTCAGCCAGGTACTGCAGTCTACATGATCTACCTCATCAATATTACCCTGGATTTGCCTTAATCAATTTGTACTGTCTTAGAATCTAAAGTTCAGATGAGAAATGCTATGCATCCCCAAAGAGAATCCAAGTTCCCAAAAGTTCTAATACAATGTGAAGTTTTGTTCCAATAACCTCATACTGGGGAGGTGGTTAATTTCATTTGCCCACTTGACTGAGCTATATGGAACACAAATAATTGGTTAAATATTATTTCTCGCTGTGTCTGTATAGGTATTTCTGGATGAGACTGCCATTTCAACTGTTCAACTTACAAAGCAAATTGTTTTCTAATCTAGTGAAGACTCAAATAAACAAAAAGGTAGAAAACTGAATTCACTCCAGGTGTTGGATGACCTTCAAGCCTCAGATGCCAGTCTTCTGCCTTTGGAGTTGGACTGGAGTTTTTATGAGACTGGCTTTCTTAGCTCTTGGGCCTTTGGACTGCAGATCACAAGGCCCCATTTTCTCATTCCCTGTAATAAGTCTATTTCTATAACACCTTTCCTTTATTTTTTCTGGAAAACCCGAAGGCTTGTAATTGGATTGGTTTTCCCAAAGTATCAAGTATAGGACCATTGCTTCTCATGCCAATAGAGGGCACCACAGACATCATGGACTTTAGAATGACATCCATAGAGAGTTGTGCAGTCCATGTAGCTGATTATCTTCACTCCTAAGGTTCTGTTTTTTTTTTTTTTTTTTTTTTTTTTTAAATTGGTATTTTTCATGTCATATGTAACTGTCAGGTTTGAGGAAGGTTTCATATGCAGTTTTTGCATTGATCGCTACATAATAGAAATCTAGGAAGCAAAGAGGATTTTTATTTATTTATTTATTTATTTATTTATTTATTTATTTAGCAGTACCAGGGATGGAACTTGGGACCTTGTGCTTATGCCACTGAGCTATCTCCCCAGCTAAAAGTGATTTAAGCAAAAGTGCTCAGGTCAGCAAGTAAGGCTTTCTTCATTTTCACTGGCAACAGTGGATGTTACCAGTAGCACAAGAGACGAGGGCCTGGCTGCCTTACTCCCCTTTTCTCATTCAGCATGTTACCAACTTTGCCATTTTTTTTTTTTTTTCTTTTCTAGTAGTTGGCTTATGTTCTTTATGCCAATCCTTTCTTCCAACACCAGGTCTCTTGATCACATTAATTCCCTTTATCAACTGAGAGATCACCCCGATGGAATCAATTTTCCCTCTTCTGGGTTATTCTTCAATTATTCATTCCTGTCATCAAATAATTGTTGGAAGACTAGTGATGGATAGGGATTTTGTCAACGTGAGTGTTAAAGTAGCACCAACAAGACATACATAGTCCCTCTCCTTATAGATCTTACAGCCATGTAGACCAGAACTTGACAAATAATAATGTAAATGTGAGATGCGGTTAAAAACTATGCTGACTGTTATGTTTTGAAAACATTTATTATAGCAAAAAGACACATTGCCGTTAATCTGTCTCAAAATACTCCCTTCACTTTGAACATCGTTCACCCATTCTTCTTGCTACTACTGAAGCAATCCTAGAAGATCTCTTGTGGCACCCTGAATTAATTCCAAACATTCATTTTCCATGGTCATTTTCACTCTGGTGTAGAGCCAGAGGTCACATGGTGCCAAATCCCCTGCAATGAGTCAACACGCTTCTGTTCTGTTTGACAGACATTCTAGCACCAGAGTGATATATGACACAGAGTATTATAATGATGAAGTATCAAACTTTTTGCCCATTTTTCAACCCATATGCTGTCAACCATAGCTCAAAACAAATTGATATGTATCAGTATCACTGTGGTCCAACATGCCATGTACTTGCCTTTTATTTTATAATTTATAAAAATCATTTATTTATGTATTTATTTTATGTATCTGGTATAGCATCTTGCTCAGACTCATAGTGATCCTCCTTTCTCAGCCTCCCCACCACAGGGATTCCAGGTGTATGCTGCTGCTCCCACTCTTGGTGGCCAGTTCAGCACAGGGCCACAGACATGGCTTGTGGCACCAAGGATTGAACCAGGGTCCTTGCACTTGTGAGACAGGTGCTTAGACTACTGAGCTATCTCCCCAGCCCAGCATTTGCCTTTTGTATTAAAGGTCCTCGCTTTTCTATTGATGGGATATGGCAGTATTTTGATCATACCTCTGTAACTTCTAAATTTTGTGGAAAGAGGTGCTATGATAGAAACTTACAGGAGGTCAGAAAGGTGCACAGTAGAAATCTTGAGAATGTGGTGGGCCAGACAAAAGTGACAGAGTGGGTCAGAAGGTACAGAAATTGATGACAGGGTCACCCAGAGTGGACAATGGAGAAAATATATGGGAAAGTACACAGGGAAAAACCACACAGGGAACAGAATCTCACTATATTGCCAGTGGTGAGTGTCCTGGTCATTGCGCATTGCCTCTCCACCATATGAGCCGGAGGAGGATAGAGGCCACAGCAGTCTTCAAGAGAAGCTGGGTGATGTGTGTTTTGAAGCTTTGTGTCACAACCTGTAGGGTCATGTGATTCTCAGAAACTGTGCCATAACGCATGTGCCTTATTCCATGGGACCAAATTTGTGCCAATTTATTAAATGGAAATATAGTGCAGGTGGATTTTACACAGACTGTCTCAGAGTGGTGAGCGGGGAACTGTGCTGCTAAGTGCCCACCAGGCCTCCCAGTACCAATTCGCCTTCCCATTAGAATCTTTGCCTGAAAATGTCAGGCCAAGAAATAACAGCAAGAAGGGCACGAGGTATCGGTGTTGCCTCACCTGTAACAGGGTTTCTATTTAGAGCAAACCAACAGACAACTTGAGGATGCTGATCTTTTAGAGTTAGGAGCTTATCACACTCATCCCTGAATCCAGGGACAGGTAGTCAGGGCATTGCAGGGAGACTTGGACATCACCTTCTTTCTTTTTTCAGAACCTCCGAAAGGTGTGCTTTCTTTCTTTCTTTCTTTCTTTCTTTCTTTCTTTCTTTCTTTCTTTCTTTCTTTCTTTCTTTCTTTCTTTCTTTTTTTTTTTTTTTTTTTTGTCTTTTTGAGACAGGGTCTTCCTGTGCAGTTCAGATTGACCTTGAGCTCACTTTTGTAGTCGAGGCCGGTCTTGAACTCGCACTGATCCTCCTGTGCTGGGATGAAAGGTGTGCTTTTGAAATTCCTATCCCAGCAGATTTATATCTGACAAGACTGGTACAGTACAGTGAGTAGGGAACCATCAACTGTAAAAGCATGATACTGATCATGTTCAAAGACCAAAAAGAGCCCAGAAGAACATAATTAATCTCTTATCTTTGATTTGGAGACTTTTTTCTTGTGCTTGGGTATTTATTATACTTAGGTATTTTCTTGTACTTCTCAGGTATTTATAAGAATAAGAAACTCTCAGATGAGAGTGTGGTTATGTAACAAATGCATTTTGTTTGAAAACTTCTTTTTTTCCTCTATTTTCTTTCCGGTATGAAGCATTAAAGCCAAGGCTTTCATGGAGAGTTATATTCCCAGCCCTTTTCACTTTTTTAAAATTATGAAAGAGGGTCTTGTTAAGTTGCCAAGAAGCTCAGGGTGGGCACAAACTTGATATTCCCCTGCCTCAGCCTCCCAGAGTGCTGTGATTATAGGTAGGTGTCACTGCCCCTGCATTGAAAGCTTCTAGTCCCAGATACTTTAAGTCTTTTGTATTTCTACACCGGTCAAATCAATAAGTTTCTGAAGAGTGTATCTTTTCAACAAATCCCTGGTTTAAGTCAGGATGAAAAGCTATCACAGAATCAGCTGGAGAGACAAAGTCTTGATGGAATACTAAAGACATCCTATTCTGCAAAATGAGGACATAGTTTTGGACTCAGACTGTCTCTGCAAAGGCAAGAGATTGTAAATAATTTTTTAAATTGTTACATATTGATACAAAAGGAAAAGTTCATTGAGCACATTAATTTGATTATCACAAAAATCTGTGAAATAGAAAGTTCCCACTTTTATCCACCTTCATTGTTATCTTCAGAGCAGCTCTCCATAGCAACTGCAAATGTCTCTGGGTTGAAATAATCCCCTCCAGCTCCCGGAACACGGTCAAGGAATTTTAAAAACAGGACTTTGAAACCACGAAATACTCTCTGAGATTTAAAAAGCTGCTGTGCTCCAGATAAAAAAATCCCATCTATCTTTTTAAAGGTAAGATCTATGTTTAAAAATACTTGTGTCAACTTCTGTCTGTTTTTAAATGTTAATCAAGAATGGTAAGCTTTATCTGTTTATTTTCTCTCGTCTCTCTGTCTCTGTCTCTGTCTCTCTCTCTCCCCCACCCTCCCTCCTTAATTGATTGAACATCTTTTTTTTTTTTTCTCCAAAAGTTGACTGACTCAAAAGAAATCTCTAGCCCTTTTTAGTGACCACTGCCTGAAAACCTTTATGGAGGCTCACAAGGTCTTGAAATTCTCTTGCTTTTCTAAGTTAATTCCTTCTTCAGAATCTTGATTAATCTGAAAAGAAAAAGACACATCAACTTCTGCTGTTTATAACCATTTTCTTCTAGTAATTTTCCTTTGCTAAAGCATGTTTACTGACAATTGCATTAGTAATTTGTTCAGACATCTTTTTTCATTACTTTTATTTGCTTAATTCAATGGTGAACACAAATCTAGAATTCTTTACCTTGGGATAGGATGAATCTGGTCCAGCCATAGGGCCTGTTTTGGTACTGCTTGCAGATAAAGGTGCTCTTCCTGATGTTTGTTTCTGGTTACTTCAGACAGAGACAATCTAACAGGGTCTTAACTGTTTGTGAACTTACAAGTCTAAGGCCTTGGGTATTTTGCTTCTGTTGTTTGGAGCTATAAATCACCTACAGACCCCCTGGGGTTTAGGAACAGCTTGTCATTCCAAATCAGCTTAGCCAACAAATTAATGAGTCCTTTCAAACATGTTTAGGCACAATAATTGAAGCCTTTACTTTTTTCCCTTTACTGCAGAAATTCTTCTGCTTATGCATTTTATCCCATTAACAGCCATCCACTCATCCCTGTCCAATACAGAGTCAAGGTAAATGCAGAGTGGAAATGTGCCTGTGGACAAAGCTCTCAGTACGTGGGCTGCCTTTGTTCCTATTACTCAGCCTTGTCTGCTGTGCGGAGACAGACAAACCTTCAACCCAGGACAGCAGCAGCCCTGGAAATCCCAGCCAACTGGGAGAACTACTGCAAGTTCTCACTGCTGGTGATCACCCGCCTCTCAACCTCTCCAGGAGCCTCATCAAAGCATTGCTGGAGAAGACTGGGTGCCCTCGGACACATGGGACACAAGGAGACTGTCACCTGGTTAGTGACATGGAATGGGCTCAGGTGCAAGGGAATGTTCAAAACAGTGAAGGATTCTGGGGCCACTTACTTCAGCAAACAAGTAGGCAGTGCATCATGGTAAAAATAACTTCCGTGTTTGCAATCTAACAAATCTTTCAGTGTTCTTCAGATAGTGCTCAAAGACAGGAACATTCTGTTTTAGCACTTTGGCTTTCTAGAAATGTGGTGCATGTTTAGAGGTACAGTGCTTCTTTACAACTACAAACTTTTGCTTGCTTTCACCCTGCCTCCTTTTGTCCCTCCCTGTCTTTCTCTCCCTTCCCCTTCCCCACCCCACCAGCAAATGTACATATGATTACATAGGTGCTGTCTTCTGTAGCATAATCGTAGCAACATGATATTTGTCTCTCTTTTAAAAAATATATATTTATTTGTTCTTGCATGTGGAAGCCTCTGCCTGACCTAGGGACAGGGCTGGTGTGGCATGTGGTGCCTGGATTGAACCGTAGTCTCTGCACCTGCCTAAGCTTGCCTAAGCAGGTGTTTTAGACTGCTGAGCTAGCTCACTAGCCCTGATATTTATCTGTTATTCATAGATTGAAATTTTCTCCTAGACATCAACTGATTTTTCTACTATTTTGCATATTATGTAGTGAATGATCGAATAATCTTGTTAAGGATGAGAGAAGTCAGCAGGAAGAGAGCAGTGCTGGAGGTAGAGCTGAGGCTGGACCCCTCTGTGGCTCTGTGAAGCCTGCTCCACCACCAGCTTCTGTCAGTTGCGCAGGTTTTACAGAACATTTACAACTAGGGCTTCATCCACCCAGAGAGAGATCCAGATTATCTGGGATGGAATTTTTAAGTCTCCCTGGGTCACATCAGTAAAAAGTGAATGAAGGCTGAGAATGCACCCCTTAGAGTTGGCTGTATGGTAAAATAAAAGCAGCAAATGAAGGAAAAGCCCATGTCATAAAAGGACACAAAGAAAATTTAACCAAATAATCTCTCTGCACCACCCATTCCTGACTGAGGAGATGTTTTTCTGGTAAATCCTAGAAAAACACAGGTAAGTAGAAACAAATAAATTTATCAGAAGCAGGTAACTGTTTCCTCATGTAAATTTTAGCAGATTTTCTTGGTCATCTATAGTTCAAGGGATAGGGCTGGAAGCATGTGGCCCAAGTGTTGTTCTTTTAAGTATTTATTTATTTTGTAACAGAAGGGGTCTTTCTCATAGAATTTTTCTCTGCTCTGTGTGAATTGTAAATAATTCAATAATTATTAAAATTTCCAATGGTTCCCAGAGGAAATGTGTTATAATAGGCAACTCTTTTGTGATGACATTAATTTATCTAGATAGCAACAGAAGATATCCCACTGGAAATAACCAGGAGCCATATCTTATTAATGTCCTCTGAGAATTTGCTTCAGGGCAATGTTCTGTTTTAATGACATGAAATGCCTTATTAAGGCTGGTTGTGTATTAGTTTTGCTAGGGGGAATGTAAACAATCAAAAATTTTCTCCATATTTGGGGATAGGAGGAAGAGATTGTTTCGCATTTATTGTTTTCTGTGACACGATGAAGGGTTTGGCCAGTCTGGCTTCCATTTGAATTATTTCCATTCCTAGGCCATGAAACAGTCAGTGTAATAGCTTTGCTCTCTTCGTGCTGTTTTTTCTCTCTGAGAGAAGCTGAGGTGAAACAAAGGCGAATCTCAGCTTCCTCTGCTCAAGAGCCTCAAGTCACCTGAATCGCCCACCAGGAAGGACTCAGGAAGGGTTTCCACAGGAGGTCTGATTGCACAAGTGCTCAAGTTCTGCCCCAAACCATAGGGCTTTCAGTTGTTGATTCTCTTGTTGCCTTTTAAGGATCTTGCTATCAGGTATGGTTCATGGTTGAAATTCTATGGTATAAAGAGAAGGAAAAGCAGTGTTTTTATATTTCTAAAAAAAAACAGGAAAGTTGGTGTCTTGAACTTGAGAAGAAGAAGAGAAGGAGAAAGAGGATAAGAGAAGAAGAAGAAGAAGAAGAAGAAGAAGAAGAAGAAGAAGAAGAAGAAGAAGAAGAAGAAGAAGAAGAAGAAGAAGAAGGAGAAGAAGAAGAAGAAGAAGAAGAAGAAGAAGAAGAAGAAGAAGAAGAAGAAGAAGAAGAAGAAGAAGAAGAAGAAGAAGAAGAAGAAGAAGAAGAAATGTTCCAATTTTAGGTATAGGTAAAAAATGGAATTTGAAAAAAAATAAATGTGAAGTATCTGTGAACACTGGGCATTCAAAAATAAGTCTATTTAAGCTGCAGCCTTTTGACAATGGGTATTTCTTGGTTGATATTGACTTTTCTTCTTCTTTTCATTGAGAAGAATTAAAGTTTTAATGGAATGAGAGTTGCAGGATCTCCAATGGAGTAAATGCTTCCATAAAGATGAGAACCATTGTCTTGCATATGTTTCTTTTTTTTTTTTTTTTTTTTTTTTTTTTTTTTTTTTTTTTTTTTTTTTTTTTTTT
>PVJA010041024.1:0-18151 GCA_004027025.1 Myocastor coypus | reverse complement strand
AATTGCAGTGGGCCACCAGTGAAGCTTGTAATGTTGGAGGCTATTGAATCTAAACCTCCTGTAGCTCATCTCACCAATCTAGCTCTGTGTTTCATGCATTGTAATTGAGCAGTTTTTTTTTTTTTCTTGCTGGGTGGTCAAGGGCAAGTCGAAGCAAGACCTGTATAACAAAATATTCATTTTTTTTTTTTGTATCTTCCAGGGTCAAATCGTCTCAGGATTAAGTTTGGGACCATAGACAGTACTTTGTAGAACTGTTGTTAGTGTCAGCCTTCGGGACGAGTCATGGCCATTGCTTGGCCATTTTGCTTTCTGTGAAAGCCTGAGAGAATGTTTTTCTCTGGGTGACTCTCCTTAGATGCACTGCAGTTCATTCATCCCTTTCCTCTGAGGTCCCATAATCTCCTTGACCAGAAAATTTGGGGCACCTCTGAGTTATAGGATATTACAGCACAGGTTGTCATGCCTCTTAGTCTCCTTTAATCTAGAAAAGCCTCAAGCCAGGCATGGTGGCCCACACCTGTAATCCCAGCACTAGGGAGGCTGAGGCAGGAGGATCAGTGTGAGTTTGAGATCAGCCTGGGCTACAAAAGTGAGCTCAAGGCCAGCCTGAACTGCATAGTGAGACCCTGTCTCAAAAAGACAAAAAAAAAAAAAAAAAAAAAAAAAAAAAAAAAAAAAAAAAAAAATCTAGAAAAGCCTCTGCAGCCTTTCCATTTTCATAATCTTGGCAGATTTGAAACATATGGGTCAAGTTTCTTACAGAGCACCCCACATTCTGCCTTTATCTAGCTGCATTTCCTGTTAGCTTCAGGTTAAGCATCATGGCAAGGTTATGTGGATGAAGTTACATTCTCATTTTGTTACACTTTTCTTTTGTATTTTAGGGAAGGGTGTATAAGGTGTTCACGGTCTCACTACTAGATCTAACTTGGAGAGATCTGCCTATTTACAGCCTCCCAAGAGCTGAGATTACAGGTGCATGACACCATGCCCAATCTCAATTGCCCTCTCAGTGCACCCTGAGGGCAGGTGGAGGGAGGGGCCAGACCTGGGGATTGAACCCCTGGCCCTTGAGTCTTATACTTTCGACATCCAGAGTAGGGTAATAATCACCAAATCATTCCATCTAAAGATAACTTTTGTCCTTTGTAATTCTTCAGGAAGCCATGGCTACCTGGAAACTGAGGCAGGAGTGTAGCAAGTTAGAGGCTAGGTTGGTCAACTTAGTGAGACTCTCTCAAAAGGCAGCACTAGAGATCTTGTCTAGAATGTGCAAGACCCTGGGTTCAACTTCCAGTACTATTTAAAAAAAAAAGTTGCACAATACTTTGAGACTATGAATCTTCTCCAGGGCCTGTTTTATTTTTATTATTATTATTTTTTTTTTTTGTACCCGGGTTAAATTCAGGATCTTGAGCTTGCCTGGCAGGTGCTTATGTTGCTGAGCTATCTCCCCGGCTCTCCAGGGCCTGTTTTAGTCATTGTATTCTTGCTCTGTCACTGACTCCCTCAGCTCACTCTTTGCTGAATGAATGAATGGAGCAACTTGAGCAATATCTCATTCTTTGAAGTCAAATGAAATGTTACAGGGCAGTTATGTGAAAATTTGTTTTCTGTGTGTAATTTGTTTAATATATTTTATGTCTAATCTGTGTGTTCAGTACAAAACCTAAGTGATTCTGATATAGGCTGAAGACATGAGATGCTAAAATCTAAGCCATAAGGCATGTGAAGTGAGTAGGCTTTTTGCAAAGGAAACTATATTTTGACAATGAGAAAGTTTATTAATATAAACATAAATATGTACCATGGATCTAGAACCCTTCTAAGGTCATGTTTCAGTAAGTAATAATTTTTAACAATTCTCCCTTTTAATAAATTAGGTCAGCGTTTGAAATTGTAGCAGATTATGTGAAAATTTATATAAGTTGCTCTAGTCACTTAGGATATTCATCATACAGCTCTTGCAATTTACATATAATGGAAGTTATATATATATATATATATATATATATATATATATATATATAATGCCACACATTAGAACTGCATCTTCTATGTATATCTGGCTACAATTAAATATGAGTTATATTATATAGTGTTAATACATAATATTACATGAATGTGTGATATATCAGACAAGTAAATAGTTTTAATGTCACAAATAGCTTTCAGGTAGTCCCTTAAGAGTTAGATGGCCAGTGGTACAGTGCTATCTGGTGTTTTTTATGACTCCAAATAAATTCACTCATATATTTTGTATTGTTTTATTTAAATACACAAATCATATAAGTTGAATGTTCTTTAGTTAGCAGGTATTGCATTGATCAGATGCCACTTTTTTTTTTCTAATAACAAGAAGAAATCTAGGGCAGGACATTACATTATTGAAAGCTGGAAGAGTAGTAGATTCAGCACCCTGTAAGAAATGATTGTATTTGTTATTTTACCACTGAAGCTATGATGAAGAATTCTAGAATATTCTGCATAGGAAGTGAAGGGACAAAGTGTTCCATAGCCAGAGAAGTACACATAACAGATGGCAGCACAAGTGGCTGAAGACATGAAGTTACAGAAGCACGTGCATATCCATCTTTTCTTTTCACTTGTTGAGACAGGGTCTTACTCAGTAATTGAGGCTGAACTTGAACTTACTGTGTAGTGCAGGCTGGCCTTGAACTTCCAACAGCTCTTCTTCCTCTGCCTCCTGAGTGCTGGAATCATAAGCATAAGCCACCACCATGGGTGCCACACAGCCATGTTTACATCAGCACAACTGTTAAGAATCCTAGAAATGGCCAATATGTCCCTCAACAGCTTGAAGGGATTTAAAAAAAAAGTTGTATTCATACAAATGGAGTATTATTGAGCCATAGAAAGGTTAGATGACTTATGTAGGAAAATGGGTGAATCCTGAGACCTAATGTTAAGTGAAGTAAATCAGACATATTAGTTTAAATATTGCAGTTTCTTTTATAGGATAGATCCAAAGTGTAAGTCCAATAACCAAATGAACTACATAATAGGAAACACAGAGCTAGATCATTTGCTAGTGGAAAGGGACAAAGAGGTGGAGGGAAAGGCAACAGAGGAGAAGGAATGAATTAAAAAGAATTAAGGTCTGTATATATCCTAGCTCTGCATGGTAAATATAATTATTATGCACTGTGGATATGCACTCATGAAAATTAAAACTAAACATAAGAAAGGAACAACGTAAGACCAACAAGTGATATTAGAGGAGAGGCCAGTACTCGCCAGGCAGAGACCTGGCCCAGGACTACATGAGGTGTGAGGGTCCCTGCCTCCCACAGAAAGTTAAAATCTTTGTCATTAGGAACTGAGTTTTTGAAGGTATAAAAAAATGTAAGGAACAATTTGAGGACCCAGACAACCAAAATAGAATTTTAAATCCAGGATGAACTTTGGGGATCCTGTCACCTGCCCCTGCCTCCTCTCTTCACAGATAAGATAACCATCATAGGAGCGTGCTGATATCATTAGGGTCCTGAGCCAAGAAACGTATGAGGTTAGAAAACCTTTTAACAGTGGATAAAGTAGCCCATGTAGCATAAAAGGTCATTTTTGTTGAAAGGTGAGCTGAATGTTTTGTGAGTCTTTGTAAGTCAATGACATTAAGCTGGTTAGGTTATAAAAATATAAATAAGACAAGGTTTGTTTCCAACTTATGTAAAAGCTGTGGAGTGTCCAGAGCTGTGGTAACCGAGATTGCTCAAACATGGTACAGCTTCAGTGTGGCTAAACTGGGTGCCTTCTGGTGGTCTAGGCCATCCTAGAAGAAAGGTGTGAGTCTGCATCCATCTGATTTCATTTATTTTTTGAAAAATTCTTTTAATTAATTCCTGTGTATAGCACACAATGATTACATTTATTATGGGGAGTTGGCATGTGTAGATAACACATCTCAATTTTCTCCCGGCTCGCCACCTCCCTCCAGCTCTTGTCTGCTTCCCATTTACAAAAGTTGTATTTCTATTTATTTTTTCACTCTTTTTTCAATCCTCTGTCCCTCTCCTCCCTCCTCTTCCCACCAATTTTTCCTAAAATGCACATTTTCTTATTGGTTTTGAATACTTCCATAGTCTGACTGCATCTTAGAATGCATGGCTTTGTGCATTTGGGTAGGGACAGTGATTAAATAGAGAGTGTATTGAAGTGGTTTCTAAAGCAGCTGTAACTTTAGAGTTACCAGAAATATCTTTAAAAAGAAAGACTTCTAGTTCTGATTCAGCTCTATTGAATCCACTATTGTCAAATTAGGATAGCAAAGAGTTTTACAATCATATTTCACAACTTTTAAAAAATCTGTTTATATATATATTTTTTAAAGGAATCATGAGTGGAAAATTCCATTTAGATTTTCAACATTTTCTGCCATCAACCAGTGTATGTTACATTTTGATAAATTGTAAGTTTATCTACATTTTGCTTTTCCTTTTATACTAGTAAAATGAGAGAAAGGAATGGGGGTGTGGCTCCATGATGGAGCACTTGCTTATTGAGTACGACAGTTTTGGTTCCATCCCCAGCACTGTGAGAAAGAATTAGGTGAAATTTGAAGAAATGAATATTAACATCACCAAATGTTACTCTGGTTTGTTACTATTAGTGCTGTGGTTCTGTTGTACCAGATTTTGTAGTTTATAGTGAATTTTGCATGTATTATCTTAATCTTTCCAGGTGTTTGGAGAAAAATGTATCAGCCATTATTCCTTGGGAACAAATTTGAAAATAATGTCCCCAAGCCCAAGGCTAATTCATATTCAGGCCCCCCACAATAAATCAAATGTGTCATAGAGACAAAGAATGTGCTACTCTACATTTAAAAAAAAAATATATTTGTTACAGGGTCTACAGGGTCTCACTATGTAGATCCAACTCGTAGCCATCCTCCTGTTTTCAGCCTCCCAAGTGCTAGGCTGGGATTACAGGTGCATGCTACCATGCCCAGTCTCCATTGCTGTCTCAGCATGCTCCAGGGGTCGTGCCAGCACAGCATGCTGGGGGTCAGAGCTGGCCCCTGTGCTCTGCCTAAGTAGGTACTTTAGTCTGCTGAGCTATCTGGCCAGTCCTTTACTGTTAAGATATTGATTGCTAACACCTGGAACATTTTTAGAATGGCTCCCTCTCTTGGTCTATGTGCTTTGTGGAATACACTGAGGTGTAATATGTACCATAGGTTATTTTAGATTTTATG
This sequence comes from Myocastor coypus, assembly GCA_004027025.1. Classification (NCBI taxonomy): domain Eukaryota; kingdom Metazoa; phylum Chordata; class Mammalia; order Rodentia; family Myocastoridae; genus Myocastor; species Myocastor coypus. The sequence goes on along the minus strand of PVJA010041024.1, from coordinate 12,930 downwards.
GTGATGCAAGACTGAGAAATTGCAAATATCCTTATGATTATAGTCTCTAATATGTGCTTAATGTTATTGGAAAACTCCAGTTTCATTGTAGCATATATATAAGAAAGCAATAACATTGGGTTTCACATACTCTGTGATCAATACTTTGCTCCCCTGATAGTCAAAGGTCCATGACCTTGGGCAAGTGCCTTCTTCCTGAGTGTTATGGAAAGCTGAGCCAATTGTATCTATTCCTAGAAGTTGGTGAAAGTTAAATGAGGTAATGTACATTGAGTGTCTAGCAAACGAGGCTGGCCTATGGTAGGCAATTAGTAAATGCTTGCTATTAATATTTCCTCCCAGTATTAAAAAGTAGAGAAATGAAAACGTGCAGGTCTTAATTTGCATTACAGTACATTATAACTTACATTACATTCATGGATCAATATAACACCAGCACAAAAGTTGTAATATAGGTTTATTAAGAAACATCCAGACTGTAGCAGTGAACAACCAATCTCAAACCCAAAGATACTTTATTCTTTCTCTTGAGTCAAGAGTCAGGTGTCAAGCAACTTAAAGAAAACCTGGGGCATTTACCTTCACTGTTTTCAATCCAGGATTTAAAGTCTCATCAGAGTGTTCAATGAAACAAAGAAATGAAACATGAAATTGATTTCTTACTTCAGATGTGAAATTACTAAACATTTGATCCAGTCTTTTGCTCTTCTGTTGTACTTTGTTGTTCTCTTATCTAAACTGATACCCACAGATAGAGATATATAGTTTGTGGTACAATTTGCCTGGGGTGTGGGAGGCCCTGGGTTTGATCGCCGCCAATACAAAAGCCAAAAACAGGCAAAACCCTAACAACTAACTGGGAAAAAGTATCTATCTATCTATCTATCTATCTATCTATCTATCTATCTATCTATCTTTTTCAGTGAAACACATCATTTGATTTCTACATCTACATTGTTTCACCTTTCCTCCCAAAATGAAATCAACTGCAATGTTGCCTTTGTTCTATTTTCACAATTTTTCTAGTTTTTAACACTGGGTGTTCATTTTTCAGAGTTTATCTGCAGAGTAGGCACTTTAAGAAAACTGTGGATGTTACTGTCCTGCCACTAGGCTGTGGTCAGGCTGGTAGCCCATTGTCCTGCTGAAATATTCTGATCCTCGCTAGCTGAGTCCAAGACTGCAGTGCTTGGCTGGGGAACAGGAGATGGGCCAAACTTTGAGCCTATTTTTTTTCCCCCTGGTCCTGGCAGTTGCACCTGGCTATGGTGCCAAATAGGGCCAGGGATCATGTAATAGTCTGTGTTGAGATGTCCCCCAAAGCCTCATGCAGTCATGAGGTGGCTTCTAGAGTTTTCAATTGAATCATAGTCCCATTTGGGATAATGGGTGAGGGCTGCACTTGTCCTGGGGGGCAGCTATGTACACTATAAGGGAGGAAAAAAGACTTAACTGCTGTCCCCCCCTCTAAAAAATCTTTTGTTCATTTATGTATTTGGTATGGGGTTTCACTACTCAGCTCAGAATTGTAGTGATCCTCCTGTGTCAGCCTCCCTAACACTGGAATTACAGGCATGCACCACCACGCCTGGTCTCAGTGGCCAACAGGCTTGTCATGCAGTACCAGGGATTGAATCTGGGGCCTTGTGCTTACCAAGCAGGTGCATATATCACCAAGATATCTCCTCAGCCTTACTCTGTCCTTCTTGCTCTTGCTGTTTTGCTGTTTTCCTTCACCATGAACTGTCACCCTCTGCCATATATGGACTGAAAACTCTACGAACTGTGAGCAAACTAAGCCTTTCTCTAATTTTGGGTGTCAGGTATTTTGTCCAAGCAAAAATAGAAAAGTAACCGAGACAGATCAGTAGTAAATATAAAACAGCATCCTTAGGAGAACAGATTTTTCCTACAGTGTGAAGGAGAGCGCTTCTGAGTGGACAGCCTTTCTCTGGTGGCCTGGAATAACATTCTTTTTTTCCTCTCACTGGGAATTGCTGCTGTGGAGAAGGAGAAGGTAGGAAGGATCCCTGGACCACTGCCTCTGTGTAGCTCCCACTTTGAAAGGTGATCTGAAAGTATTGTCTGATAGGGTTTTTATTCTGATGGGAAAATCTATCTCTTTGACTTCCTGGACATGCTATAATGAGAACTTGTCTAAGAGTTTGTCTGATCTTGCTCATATGTGGCAGTGCACTTTACTTCATATTTAATTATTGTTATTATTATATTTTTGTACCGAGACATGAACTCAGGACCTTGCCCTTGCCAGGCAGGTGCTTGTGCCACTGAGCTATATTCCTGGCCATTAATTATGTGTTTATATTGACATTATCATTAATACTTATACATAGTTACTATTTGGATAAAATACTAAAATATTTGATAAATTCTCAAATAATATGAGAGGTCAAGTGATATGGTAGATGCCAGATATCTGGCATATCTAGCTGCTATTGTGTCTCTGGTTTTTATTTTTATTTTTCTGTAATAAATTTTAGAAATTGACAAATCTTGCCTGTTATGTTTTTGTGTGCTAACGCTAGGAATTGAAACCCAATGCTTTGCAGGTGTTAGGCAAGTGATCTACTAATAACCTACATTCCAAGCCCATCCATCCATCCATCCACCCATCCACCCATCCACCCATCCACCCACTCACTCCTCTGTTCATGGTACTGGGGATTGAACTCAGGGCCTCTGGATCACTGAGCTACATCATGAGTCTTTATTTTTTTTATTTTTTATTTTTTATTTTTTTGAGACAGGGTCTCGCTGTGCAGTTCAGGCTGGCCTTGAGCTCACTTTTGTAGCCCAGGCTGGTCTCGAACTTGCACCGATCCTCCTGCCTCAGCCTCCCGAGTGCTGGGATTACAGGCGTGTGCCACCATGCCCAGCCTCATGAGTCTTTAAATAATTATTGCTATTTTATTTTGAGTAGGATCTCACTAAATTTTCCAGGTTGGCTTTCAACTTGGGTTCCTTCTGCCTTGTTCTCCAGAATAGCTATGATTATAGGCCTGAGGCTCTGAGCCTGGCTCCCTTTAACTCTTAGTGGCTAAATTCAACAAGGAAAAAAGTAGTACAAAATTGTCTGTCATTGATATTTGCACCCCCTTGTCTTTCTGCCTTCCTTCAACTAGGGGCCTCTAAACCGAAGTAACTAATTAGTTATCTCAGCCCAGAGGAGCCACGATAAACTTAACAGAATAAACAGGGCAATGATACATGTGGCCGTTACTACTGCTGCTGTTTTTCATCAAGCTAAGTGGTGACTATTTTTAGCATAGACTGGAGCCCAGAGAAGTTTCCAGCCAAGGCAGGAGAGAGATTCTGCACCATTCACTGGTTTTTTCTTCTTCACTCTACTTGTTTTTTTTTTCTCTTTTTCTTTCTTTTTGTACAGGGTCCCACTACTGACTCATAGTGATCCTCCTGCTTCTAATTTCAATGCTAATGAGATTATATTATTCCAGAACCAAGTTAAAACGATTTTAGATACATCTTTAATTTTGGAATATCTGTAGCATTGTTTTATTTATTAATGTTGATAAGTAGGAGTTTTTTAGCTTGACTTTTCTTTTTAATAGTAATACACATATTTATGGAGTGTAATATTTTAATAATATATGCCATATAGTTATCAAGGCCATTAAGATATTAATAATAATAATAGTGATGAATTTTTTATGAGCATGGATTCTTTGTTAGATGCCATACTAAATGTTTAAAAATTAGCTTTGAAAGATTCCAAGGCACTTTCTGTTACTAGTACTATTTTATAGGCTTAAAAAAAGGTTTTGAGAGGCTACACATAAAAGCATTTGTTAAGAACTGCTACATAGTACTTCCTCACCTTTGAGTTGTAGCGTTTTGGTGTGGAGGTTACACTACCTAATTGAAGAAGTTTTAAAAAGTATATTTAGTATATATTATGAAGATTATAAATTGTCCAAATATTTTCTTTTTTCTATATATTTCACTCAGGGTCTACAGGTTTGCACTAGGCAGATGAGACTTGTAGTGGTCTTCCTTTTTTAAGACTCCCAGGTGCTGGGATTACAGGTGCACACCATCACAACCAGGCTCCTGGCCATCTCAGGGTATCTTGGGGGCGGGGTCTGCATACCATACTGAGGACTGACCCCCAGTCTTTGCGTCTGCCTAAGCAGGTGCTTTAATCTGCTGAGCTGTCTTGGCCGGCCCTTGTCCAAATATTTTCTGAATAACATGGAATCATTCTGAAATGAGAATCATGACTAATCATTGTTAATTAAGTACACTGAACTCAGTTCTCTTCACCACCTTGAACATAAAGACTGAGTGGGCCTGTGCTCTGCCATTAGGTGAAAGGGCGTGGGAGGCCAATCCTTCTTGTTCTTGCGGATTAAGTAGACACCTACACAGTGGAGCTGTGTGTGATACAGACCAGGTTGACGCTCTTGCTGTAATTCAGGAGAAGGAGAGCGGTAGTGGAAACAGAGAATGAGATGATTGATTTTCCTGAGGAGAACTGGGGAATTTCCAGCTTTAGAGTTGCCGTTCTGTTTTTGAGTTTAAGTGGTTCTGTCAAAGCTTTTACTTTTCAATTGGTTCAAAGTGTGGCTACTGCTTAGTTTTCTGTCATAGTAAGTGCTGCATAGACATAGGAAGAATGTAGATATTTTGGGGGTATGGATAATAAGATATATTTTTAATCTTTAAAAATAACTTTTGATTATATTTTTAAGATTAAAATATAATATGTTCTTTGAGAAAAGCATCTTGAGTCTTTCTTGTGATTTATCAGTTTACATTTTTGAGAAGTACATAATTATTCATGTTAATTTTTGTTTTTTGTATGAATTTGGTACTTATTCTTGAAAACATAATGTCCAGATGAGTCCTCCAAAGTAGTTAGTAGCTTTCATCTATTCATTTTATACATTGTATATGCAATTTTCTTCTTTTTATCATGTAATATTTTGCCTAACACCTATCTGACAGAAGGTAAATGATCACTGAATGTTTATGAATATTAAAATATGAGGGGCTGGTCAGATAGTTCAGCAATATAGCAGTTGCCTGGCAAGTGCAAGGTCCTGAGTTTAATTCCCAGTATGTATAAATAAATAAATAAATAAATAAATAAATAAATGATGGTGTTTCATAAAAACCGGTGCTCGATGTATGAGAATTGGTTGCAGGGTGCTGTGAGACCAAAGGAGAAGGCATGTAAATTTTTTAAAAATCCCTAGCCGGACTTGATGGCTCACGCTTGTAATCCCAGCACTTGGGAGGCTGAGGCAGGAGGATTGGTGCAAGTTCGAGACCAGCCTGGGCTACAAAAGTGAGCTCAAGGCCAGCCTCAACTACATAGCGAGACCCTGTCTCAAAAAGACAAAAAAAAATTTTTTTTTTTTAAATGATTTGGGGGAACTTACCTGCAGAGATGTGTCTCAGGTGACAGCTGATCCATGATCCCTATAATCTGGGTCAGCAGGAAGGAAGTTTATAAAATGGTAGAGACAGAAATGACTTTATCCATGCTGGGATATTTCTGGTGTTTCTCAAGCTGATATCAAAGGTGTAAGGTACACTCCTGTTTCCAGTTGCAGCATGTACTGCATTGTTGTAACCTTTCCTCCACTGTATGTCTCTTTGGAACTGCCTCAATGTGGAGATTTGTCTCCTGATATATCTATATTATCGTCTTTTAATTACCAATGTCTTGCCGGGCGTGGTGGCTCACGCCTGTAATCCCAGCACTCGGGAGGCTGAGGCAGGAGGATTGGTGAGAGTTCGAGACCAGCCTGGGTTACAAAAGTGAGCTCAAGGTCAGCCTCAACTGCATAGCGAGACCCTGTCTCAAAAAAAAAAAAAAAAAAAAAAAAAACAATGTCTGGCATACTGGATCCAGAAATGCTTGTCTGATGATTTGAGCTGTGCTCAGAGATGTGCATAATTATTGTGCACATTAAGAATAGAAAAATCCTTTTAGTAAAACATTCTATTAAAAGTCAAATATTGGGGCTAGCGGGGGCTGGCAGGATGGCTCAGTGGTCTAAAGCGCCTGCTTGGGGAAGCTTGGGTGGCTTCAGGGACCGCAGGTTCAATCCCTGGCACCGCATGCTGCACCAGCCCTGCCCTCGGGGCGGGCTGAGCCAGCCATATATATGAGTGAATAAACAAACAAAGGTTCTGAAACAAGAATAAAAATAAACAAAAAACAAAAAACAAATATTGGGGCTAGGGATATAGATCAATAGCATAAATGCCTACATGGCAAGCACAAAATCCTGGTACCACCTCCCACAAAAAAGTGAAATATTTTAATGCCCAATATATTTTTGATTTTAAAAATAATAAAAATAATAAAAATAGAAACAACACAAAATTTCAAAAAACAAGGTAATAGCAATTCAACAATAATTGTTATATTGTATATTGTTGTCTTCAAAGTAGTTGCTAATATTACCAGATAGAAGCATGTGAAATTGGTCAAAAAATTAAGCATTAACTGTTTCTTTCCATAAACCAATAGAAATTAGTAGTATAATTATCTTAGCTATCTTGTCTGTATGTGTATGTGTGTATATTTTTTCCTCTCCTTCATCCAATATATTGCCTTTTATTTATTTTTTTTAAGAATTATTTTATTTTATTTATTTATTTTTTTTCTTGTTTCAGAACCTTTGTTTGTTTATTCACTCATTTTTATGGCCGGCTCAGCCTGCCCCAAGGGCAGGGCTGGCGCAGCATGTGGTGCCGGGGATCGAACCGCGGTGCCTGAAGCCCACCAAGCTTTCCCAAACAGGCACTTTAGACCACTGAGCCATCCCGCCGGGCCCCTATATTGTCTTTTAAATCCTTTCAGGTATGATATATGTACTAGTCAATCTTTATTATTTTATTTTACTTTATTTTTTGGTGGCCAGCTCAGCCTGTCCTGGAGGTGGGGCTGATGTGGCATGTGGTACCAGGGATCAAACTGAGGGCCCAAAGGTTGCTTAAGCTTGCCTAAGCAGGCACTTTGGACTGGTGAGCTATCTCACCAGCGCTATACTGGTTGATCTTAATACTGACCCAGTTTATACTTGTTTCTGATAAATGGACTATTGTGGCTTTAACAAATTACCAGAAACTTAAAACAACAAATGTATTACTTTATGTTCTGGAGGTCAGACATCTGAAATAGGTCTTGTGTGGCCAGAGGCAGTGTGTTGGCTTTCTTTCTTGACGTGCAGGGGGAGAATCTGTTCCTTGCTTTTTCTAGCTTCCTGAGGCTTCATGCATCCCCTCGCTGTGGCCACCTTCTAGCAGTTGCCTCATTCTGACATCTGTTTCCATGGTCACATCTCCTTCTCTGACCTGCTTGCCTTCTTCATTCTCCTAGAAGGAACCTTGTCATTACATGTATCCACTGAGCAAATATAGAATGGTCTCTCCACCTCAAGATCCTTAGTTTCAAGTCTCTCTTTTTACGTATTTGGTAGAGGGTCTGCAGGGTCTACAGGGTTTCACTATGTAGATCAGACTCATAGTGACTCTCCTATTTCCAGTCTCAAGTGCTGGGATTACAAGTGAATGCCACTATGCCCAGTCTCAATCCGCTCAGTGGGCCCCAGGGGTGGGGCCAGCATACTGGCCAGGAATCAAACCCTAGCTGCTGCACTCTGCCTAAAAAGGTACTTCAGTCTGCTGAGCTATGTGGTCGGCCCTTGCAAGTAAGTGTCTTTTGCCATTGTAATTCATTGAAATTAGAACCTGAACATTTTGGCTGGGAGGGGGCATTATTTTGTGTTATCGTACAGGTTTTCAAACAGAAGGATTGTCAGGTATGTTGTTTGTGATCACCTTGTGCTATAGCAGCCAAGCTCTTCAGTCACAAAATATGTGGTCCACATACTTCAAAAACAGTTGGCACTAAAAACATGTGGCTAGAAATTTTTACTTATCTTACCTTCAACTAAAAATACTTTTATAGCATGCGTCCTTTTTTTCTTTTGTAGGCACATGATTTAGGTTTTCTAAAATATGAATCTCAGGGATGTGGATTAGTCACTTTTATGTAGTGGATGAGGTTAACATGAAAGTGCTGCAAAAAATAAGTGCAGAGAAATGTCATTCTTGTGCATGTCATGTGTTAGTGTAAAAGTTTTCTGTAATATTGTACTATTTGTGACTTGAATTATCATTGTCTTGCATGTTCTATTCATTTCTATATACCATTGTTATAGAAGTCAGTCACAAGATTGTTAGCTTTGCTTTCTGAAAGGACATGTGCTTTGGAGGACATTGTGTGGCCTTTAAAATATCTGGATGGAGCTGTTTTCATTTTATTAGTCCAGGAACATTCTCAAGAGAGTTAGGATTTTGCTAAGATGGGTGTTTTAAGAGTAGCCCATATTCAAAGGTGTAGTAACTGAATCTTTTTAGCAAAACGTGAACTTTAGGATGATGCTATGAATCAGATGGAATGTCGTATTTATTGTAGGGAGCTTAATAAAGGTGCTTATTTCTGTTGTTATTTATCACTTACAAATATCTAGGAGTTACTGGAGAAATTTAATGGATTATGTACATGATAGGGCCTTTTTATTTGGAGGGGAAGGGTCTACAGGGTGTTCAGGGTCTCACTACTAGAACGGACTCATAGTGATCTGCCTGGTTACAACCTCCCCAGAGCTGGGATTACAGGCATGCGCCACCAAGTTTGACTACAAAAATTTATAAGGTGGAAGTTGTACTGGAAGGAGCAGTTCATTTTATTTTAATTATTGAGTCAAACAGTGAGAATAAGAAGTTTATGAAGTCAGAAAATTGGAATGTGATGTGCTTCTTTTTTTCTTTTGTCTTATTTGATTAGATCTCTATCTTCTAGGTTAAGAAGATAGAAACCTTTCCCTCATGTTTGTCTTGGTTACTTTTTTCTCGTTGCTGGAACAAATTACCTGATACTGAAAGTTAAGGAAGGAAAGGCTTATTTAGCTCACAGAGGAGGTTCCAGTCCATACTTGGCTGGCTCCAACGTTCGGTGGCAGACTGTGTGGAGGGCAGCAGTTCTTGGCAGTGGAAAAACAGTAAAGAGCAAAGGAAGGAGCAGTGTCTGTGGCAGCTAGCAAGCCTCTCTCTGCTCCTTATGTTGTATTAAGGCTTTCTGCCGCAGGGTGGGTGTAGCGCTCATACCCATAGTTTCAGCATTGTATCATGAATTAATCACAAACTCTAGCAGCTTCCCCATGACTGCATGAGGCTTTGGAGGGACACCTGGACACATACCATAACAATGGTTAATGATAGCAGGTAGATTTTCCCTAAAAGTTTTGAAAAGATTTTATTTTTGTGGCACCAGGGATTGAACTCAGGACTTTGTATTTGCCAAGCAAGCACTTATTGCACTGAGCTATCTCCCTGGCCGTCTAGAAAAGATTTTTAGAAACATGCTTATTGATAATATCAAGCAGAACTCTACTTCTTAGGCCTCTGTCTAGACACAGAGGGAACGATGAAGTATAACTGCATAGACTTATAGAGAATAGCGGTGACTTCTCACAGAAAGACCTGGTCTAGTAACAGGCTGCTCAGTTTTATAGAGGACTCAGCTGATGCTAGCAGCTTAGCAATTCTCCCATAGTTATCCACTGGAGAGCTGCCAGACAGTTTAAGATTTTTTTCTTTAGTATAACAAATTTGAAACTCTGTAATGATATGTTTTGAAGTGATTCTACATTAAAAATTGTTTGTAGTGAGTCTAACTTTAAGACCTTTACTCAATGGGAGTAATGTTCCTACTAGACTTAAGCGCTGAGGTTTATACTTAAAGAAATGTTAAAAGAGCAGCAAAGAACTTTCTTCTTTGGAACAAATTTCCCCCAGTATCCTTTTTGCCAAATTTGCATTATGATAATCCTCCTGCAATATATCTGTGCATGTTACTATAAATGTTTTGAATTTCAGTATTTGAAAGTAAGTTGCAAACACTGCTTCCTACTATCCTTAGGTTTTTCTTAAAACCAAGGGCCCTGTTGGGTAACAATGGTGCTATCACTCTATGATTCCCATTTAATCCATCAACTCCATTGAAATTTTGCCAATGATTTTAATATCTTTGGTCCAGGCTCGATATCCAGTCTATTCATTTGTCATGTCTCTAAGTCTTGCACAACCTGAAAGTTTTTTCTTTTCTTTCCCTTTTACTGGGTAACAGCTTTTTTTTTATTCACTCATTTTTTTTTTTTTTTTTTTTTATGGCCGGCTCAGCCCGCCCAGAGGGCAGGGCTGGCGCAGCACGTGGTGCCAGGGATTGAACCGCGGTCCCTGAAGCCGCCCAAGCTTTCCCAAGTAGGCGCTTTAGACCACTGAGCCATCCCGCTGGGCCCATGTAACAGCTTTTTTTGAACATGAATTTTAAAGATCCTATTTTAACATCTTAGTTTATTATTACCTTCTTCATCTGTGAGAACCATGATGTCTTCCATTATCCTTGACATATTTACTTATATGCTTAATCTTCCTGAATGGAACAAATCATTAGATCAAATTGGTAGCTGCTTTCTTGGCCCCTACTGTGTAGTCTCCCCTGACTTCCCAGTGCTCCTGACTACCCCAGCTCCAAAGCAGACTGGCCAGTGCCTCAGGCTCAACCTTAGAGAATTATGCCAGCCACGCCATCCCTGCCAGCCAGGTGCTGTTATCCTGGCAACTTCCCACATATGTACCAATGAGTCAAGAGTAGGACAGTAGAGCTGTTTTCCATGGTGTGCCCAAACTAGTTGCTCTGAGATACTTTATTTAACTGTACATTTTAATGAATGAATAGATTTTTGAAACAGTGGTGAGAGGCAGATTCAGAGGTCTATCCATACTCAGCAGGTGCTCTACCACTAAGCTCCAGATCTTAGTTTTCAAACAAAGCTATAACTACAGAATAATGTCCTTGCGATAAAGGTTAGTGTTTGACTTAGCCTTGTAGTATCTATTATTTAAAGTCTATGAAGATTACATTGGGAACTCTATAACCCTGTAAAGAATTATTTAATGGTGAAGTCTTTAGAAGCTTTCATGAATGGATTAGATGGTCTCTACTGGAGACTGATTTAACTACATCACTGACAACAAAGTTCTGTCCTACATGTAACAAGGTGTGTTTTACTTTGTTGTCTGCACTCCCCTTACTATGGTAAAATAATTAGAAGTATCACATACAATTGTTTTTATTTTATTTTTTTGTATTTTAGGGAAAGGTCTACAGGGTGTTCAGGGTCTCACTAATAGCTTGGATTCGAAGTGATCCACCTGTTTACAGCCTCCCAAGAGCTGGGATTACCGGCCTACACCACCATACGCACTCTCAATTGCCCTCTTTGTGCGCCCTGGGGGTAGGGCTGGCATTGCAGGCCCAGGAATCGAACCTTCTGCCCCTGCACTTTAGTCTACTGAGCTACTGAGCTGCTGAGCTAGCCTTCCAATTGTTTTTACATCTGTGCAATTTTCAGAAGTTCCTTGTCTGCTGATTTTAAAAAGATGAAAATTATATTACTTGTTAGGTTGAATCTGCATTTAAAAACATAAATATCCTATAGGCAAAACTTTTTTAGCTATCTGCTTGGAACTTTTAATTTTACCACTAAGTGTCTTTTATTCCTTGTATAAGTCAATGTAATTCAGTATCAATATTATAAGCAGTACAATAAGTGGGTCAAATATGTTAGAAAGATCTGCCTCCCCTGCAGGAATTTATTTAATGGGTTAGCCAACATCCATCACCTTGGTCTTGTATGCCTCTATATTTGTACAAGGGAAAAGCAGCTTGCGTTTTCACTCCTTAAGAAGGGGAAATAGATTGTTTTAATTTTATGACTTTTGGTGCTTGTGACTTGATTCTTCAGACAGTTTTATAAGGGAAAGAGTGGAAACATGTTGTGCAAAGAGTCTCTGGGCCTGTGTAGAAGTCCTAACTTCTGTACATACTCAGAGAACTATTTAACATGGTTCAAGAGCATCTTGGGAGGGGCTGGGGAGATATCTGAGAGGTACAGGTACCTGCCTGGCATGTGCAAGGTCCTGAGTTCGATCCCCAGTTTCAGAAAAAAAAAAAAAAAAAAAAAAGAGCATCTTGGGAAAGTGGATAAGAGTAGCTTCCTGTGTTCCCCACAGTGTTTGAGAATAACTCTGAGGAACACATTGGACTTGTGGCAGATCTGATGAATGGTTGCAGTGGCATGAGGAAGAAAATGACTCATGTGTGGTCGATATTCAGTGTCTTTGAATGGTGTGGAATGGCAGTGAGTGAGAGTGAAGGAGGCTCTTTGACTTGTTCAGCCCACCCTAAGAGCAGGGCTGGTGCTGCTTGTAATTCTAGGGATCAAACTGTGATCCCCTGTGCTTGCCTAAGCTTGCCTAAGCAGGTGCTTTAGACTGCTGAGCTATCTTGCCAGCCCGAAGGAGGCTCTTTGTATTGTGTTTTTACTGTGTTCTTTGTTCTACTCTTTATGAGAGGTAGCATGTAAAAACCATAAGCCCTGTGAAGGAATCACTTGCTTTTGTGCACTGCATGTTAGCTGCACGATCTTTGCAGGATGTTTAATTAAATCTCCCATCTTTGTTTAATTCCTTTATAAAATGAGATCCAATATTTACCTTTTGCTATGGTTATGCTATGGTTATCTAAAAAGTGTACCTGACATTTGGAAGCATTAGTTGACCCCTTCAGTTTCTGTAATTGTACAGTCACTGTCTAGTATTCACCCTGTTATGGTTTATGTCTAGTTGTCCCCCCAAAGCCTCATGGAGTCACTGGGCAGGGACTTCTAGAGTTTGAGACTTGATCCATGATCCCTGGGATTATGGGTTTTAGTACTGATGGGATTATGGGTGGAAGTACTTCTGGGATTATGGGTGTAGCCTAGGGCGGGAGCTAAGGTGGAGAGCCTGAATGTAATATAAAGA